>BTSY01000090.1:0-29692 GCA_036245785.1 Pristionchus fissidentatus
GAAATTCGAAAATATTTATATAAATTATTAATTTATTTCTTCGAAATGGCACTATACGATTACTTACTAATTGCAAAATGTGCGCATTTTTGAGGCAGTCGGCTAGTTTAAGGTAGCGATAATGCAAAAGCGGGCGAGTTTTGGAGTGCTGACAACGAGCTGACGGTGTTCGTTTTGCATTCACAGTTTTATGCTGCGCAAATTTCATGGTTTGAATTCAATCATCTAACAATAAGGGTGGAAAGCTAGTATAATTCAACGCAAAGTGAACTAGATATATCTCTCCAATGAAAAGGGAAAATATGCAAAACGTGTTGTTACCACCACTAGACATATCAATTTTTGACGTTGTAACCTAACAAGTAAAAAAATATGAAAAAATGGAGAAAACAAACAGTTTTCCACTTCCCACTCATTAAAGATGGCGTCCCACGTTTTCGCCCATTGTCCCCAGAAGTTCGTTGTTTTTTCTCTGTTATCAGAAAGTGGTGAAACACATATGTGCCCGCGCGCTTACGATCTCGCACCCTCCTCTTTTCACTTTTACGCGCTCCATATCGTTCCATTCCTATAGAAAAGGGTTAGAGGGCAGGGCAGCGCACACTTTACACGAGAAGGGGTTGAGGCTAGGGTGTGGTAAACGACGCTCTCATTCGTGAATCGACCCCCCATCATTTTCGGTGAGAATGGCAGTCGGTGACTGTCACTCTCGTCGACTGTTGGGAACTCAGCGGTGTCGACAGTCGGCGACTGTTCGCGACTGTTAGCGGTCTATTTGACATTTTATAAATGATATACATAAATAGAGATAAAACATGCGCACTCATAAGTAATGCATGTACAATGAAGAGGATCTTTGGATATTCAAAACGACCAAGTAAAACCATACAATTACCGTACTCAAGCTTCTAAGATGAGAAACTGCAAAAGAGAGGTTGACGGGGATCGAACCATTCTATACAAATTGACTGGCGCCTTGTACCACTACGCTACTCTGACGATGAGAGAGATAGTCATAACCTCATTCTTATTCTCACCAATTACTCGTCGAGGGAGCGGCGACAACCGCTCTCACGATCAGAATGATATCGTAATGAGGGAACAGTCGCGACTGTTTCGACGACAATTCTCCTCTCGAATGAAAAGAGTCATTCAACACCGACTATCACCGAGTGAGATGGAGAGGAATGAGTCGACTGCCAAACAGTCGTCGAAATGCCATTTATCACACCCTAGTTGAGACGTCTTTGAGATGCTAGGGAGAGAGAGCTGTGTATCAACCCCGTCTCGAGTAACGTGTAGTCGTCCAATGCTGTGGCTCTCTAACCCTGACCCATTTATTTAGATTTGAAACCATGTGGCGCAAGAATCGGATCTACGTCCAAACTAACCTCCAAGTTTAATCTGTTGTATACGATTTGCCCGGTCTGTAGTGTTCTGTAAAAAAAATTATATTTTAGTTTTTTTTTATTTAAAAAAAACAGTTTGTATGCACTTTCCGCACTATTTACACTGCAGATTGCAGACTGCGTCTCACCTCATCCGAGTCCTGTAATGTAAAAACATGTATTTTATTCCGTTTCGACATCCCTAATACTGTTCAGAGGGAAATGAGTCTACGACTTCATAAGTCTAGCAAGGGGAGATCGCATAGTCGATATGGAGTTTTCGAATGAGACCAAGTGGGATCGAATATTCTCGGCAAAGTAAGAAATAGTCGGAGGTGCAGAACTGCTAAATAAGCCCTAACTCTTCTCCAACCTTAGTGAGATTGGCTAATTTTCCGGACATGGCCGCAATTTTAGCCACTTCCCCACAGATGGTGCAGATATCGCAATATCTCTTTAGCAGTTTTCAACCACCGAATATTTCTTACTGTCATTATAGTAAACGATCCCACCAGGTCTCATTCCGAAACTCCACATCGACTACGCGGTCTTCCCTTGTAAGCTGGCCAGCGACGCTGTCAAAGTCTCAAATGCGCAGGGGAGCGAGACGTGTGGACTTTGGAATTCGTCGCTGGCCAGCCCATAAGTCTAGATTCGTAGACGTATTTTCCTGTGAGTGAGGGGACTGACCGAGTCGTCGTCGATACCACCGCTGGTTCCGTGACTGCGCCCACCAGAGGTGCCCGTATCGCCGCCCGTGGTACGACCGAATGAGTCATCATCTTTGCGTCCCTTGCCGGTTCCCGAATGTTTCTGGAATAATGCAATTCTCTTGCAATGATGTTCCTTGAGCCTACTCGGCAATCACTAGAGTTTACTCAGAAACAAGTTGTTTCTGCAATATTTTACGAAGAAGGGAAAAGGAAATGCCTACTTTAGTTCTTTTGTTTTTTTGGGTCTGATTTTAGCACCTTTTTCTTCGAATTCTTGAAGTTTTTGCTCTTCTTTGACTCTTTCTTCTTCTTTGTTTTTTCCTTATCATTCTTCGGTGACGGCCCAGTTCCTGTCTGCAAAATTGTGTTGTGAGATCGAATAATCCTATTCACGAATAACTCTTCGACGCTGTGTTACGTCTTCGTAATAGATAGTTTCATTTTAAATATAATGCAACGCTGTCCGCGATAGATTCAACAAAAGCTCCTCACAGCTAAAGGCATCAAAAACTATCCTTACAGGCATTTTTGGGAGATATTTATTTTTTACCTGTACGGGGCCCAGTTAGAGGTTTATTGAATCTAACGCGGACAGCGTTCATATAAGGCACTAGTTTCTATTTCCGGACAAGATCACCCACGAAATGATACACATAGAATGAATACACTGAGATCGGACACCCAGTGCACTCAATATTGAGTCGCGAGTCGAGAGATCGTGCAAAAACGAGTGTATCATATACTAGGTGTCACATCTCAGTGTAGGATACACTCAATAGTGAGTGTATTCGTTCTGGTTGTAGGAACTACTCGATTGATAGGGTGAGAAGAAAATTTACCACCCTGGGTTGTCTGGTCCGGATATCTAAAGTAGTGCCGTCCTATAATTCCACTTCTTCCGTCTTTGAATATGATTTTTTTTAAAAACTTACTGCATCGGGGATACGCGCGACATTGTCCTGATAAAAAAACAGTATAATTTCGTCTAGATATTCCGATGTCTAAACTTGGCTAAATCCTCTAAATCCTAAATTGAGGAATGAATGCGACACAATTATTCTTATTTTTATAGTTGCCTCTCATTTTATTTTTTCAAAAAAATTAGTCCGTGATATAGCATGCAACGCAAACATGAGTGAGAAATAGACAACCATGAGAAACCATGAGAAAATTTGATGAGAACGATATATTTTCATTGGAAACTTTAGTACATTTGAAACTGCTTCGAAAATCAAAACATTCAAATTACTCGATAACAATGGGGCTTTTCTCCATTTTTATCTTACAACATCATTTTCTTACATTTAAAAAAATGTGCTCGTTTATTTGAATACACAAAAACTAACCTCATTCTTCGGAGCCTTTGTCTTAGACTTCTTCGATCGTTTCTTGTCCTGAAGTGAAATTGGATTTCGTCCTCGGGAACACAGAGAAAAATGTATGTCATATATGGCTCCTGAACTGCGTTTGTATGTCATATATAACATACAGTATGTTATATATGACATGCAAACGCAGTTCAGGAGCCATATATGACATACATTTTTCTGAGTGTAAATGAAGGCGTACCACAATGCATTCCGCCCCTTGTGCTCCCCGATAGTCAAGGTTTCAATGCTGTCATCAAACGGCGACGAAATACAAGTGCCAAGAGCTCTTTCTCTACAACGCCCTCTTTACCCCCTCCTTATTTTCCAGTATTCCCCCACCCCATCCCCATTGTATGTGTTCAAGAGGGCGCTCTCTCTTGGCAAGAGAGCGTTAAAAAACAAGATAACAGCAAAGGTATAGAAAGAGAGAGCGCACACATCAGTGGTACATTTCATGTACTTTTTCGCAATATAAAAATAAAATTACAAGTACAATATAAACTTGATTCTTCTATGTATGGCCAAGAGAGTACAATATAATACCTTTTTCGGTCCCGCAGCCGTCGTCTGCTCATTGTCATTTTCTGGATAGACTGTCTCGTCAGCAGCGTATCCCTCGACGTGAGGTGCCAATGGACTTTCTCTCTGAATCAACGCATTAAATTTGTCGGACTGCGAGAGTTTTAGGAAAACATATCGTCTTCAAGCCGGTTCTGTAGGATCGCCATTGAAAAAAATGATGATTGCCAATTTGTCAATGTATCTTTTTCGATCTTTCCCTAGGTTCGGTCCCCGGGGGATCTCGGTAGCTTACTTAAAGTACGGTCCAGCGGGACATCGCTAGCCTGCATCAGATATGGTCCAGGTGGAGCTCGGTAGCCAATTTGAAGTTCGGTCCGTTCGGTAGCTTGCTTGAGGATCGATCCAGGGAGGAGGACTCGGTACCCGGCTCTAAGTGCGGTCCAGGGGGAGTTAGTAGCAGGCTCCAATTACGGTTGAGGGAAAGCTTAGTATGTAGGGTAATGTTTTTCGCTAGAAAGAGTACTTATTCCGCTTATTCCGTAAAGGCTCGTGAGGCTAAGAGCGATCGAAAAAAGTTGCCACGGAGGTTGTCACGATTTTTCACGTTAAAACGTGTTAGAACACGTTCAGACACGTTCCTGACTTCGCAAAACACTTTTCCTGTGATCGTCGACGCTATGCGAATAAATTGGGAACTTTTCGAAATTTTTGATTTCTTATGTTAAAACTCGGCAAAACAGGTGAAAACGTGTTTCACGTTACTCAAGAACGTGCTAGAAGGACTTCTGACGCTTGCGAAAAATCCGGCAAAAGGTTTGCCCGCGGCAGGGGTCGAAGAGGGGGTGGTCTCGGATTGCTATTCGAGCTCGCTACTGTCTTGGCCAAAGAATGGTCTTTTTTTTATAAATAAATTTTGATTTTTCTCTTAGATGGGTTATCATATTCAAACGGATCTGGGAAGGTTCCTTGAGTTTGAAGCGATTTATAGCGAAAAACACTTTCCGTCATGTAGAAGAAAAAACATACAAACAAACACACCAACAGACGGACATTTCAATTCCCTAGTAGTGGAGGAATGAGAGTACGCACGCATCAGTGCTAGATTTCATGAACAAACATACCCAAATAATCGATTGAAGAAGGAGTAATTTGTAAAAAAAATTACAATCATAGATACCTTTTTCGGGCCCGCGGCCGTCGTCTGCTCATTGTCACCGCGGGCAGCGCGTCTCGCGTTTTCCTTCATGATCTCCTGAATCCATAAATCATTTTTGGGACGACGAGAGCGCCGGACGAACAAATCTTCCACAAACCTTTGGTGGTGTAAACGCCGTCGGATCCCACTTGATACCGTACTCCTGCAGGTTTCCATTTGAATCCGTAATCATCGTTGAATAAGCTCTCTTTCGTATCTGCAATTGCTGTTGTATCTCAATTTTAGGCCGAATTGTTTTCAATTCTAAAGAAACAAATGATGCTGCTCGCGTAAGAATCAAGAAAAAAGTGCACACCAAAAATTATATGTAAATTTACGTTTCCCATTTCCAGGAGTGTCTCCCCCTCAATTCTTTCCTCCTTTCTCAATGGTGCTGTCGCTATCTCCTCATTTACCCTCATCTCTCGCGCCCATTTTTGAATCCCTGTGAGGCAGGGTCAATTTGGCGCTGTGCCAAACATGAATAATTCTGCCCATACTTATCGGAAAAACGCACGTCTTGCGGTAATATATTATGCTGCATTCGCAGTCGATGCCCTATCGTTTTTAAGGTGTCAAAACTCTTCTCACTTTACACACTCTCTCGACCGGTCGAATCTCGAGAGAGTGAGTAAAGCGAGGAGAGTTGTCACCCCGCTACGAAAATAAAAAAAAGAGCTACAAAAAAACGATAATTGCCATGATGATCAGCACAAAAAAACGCGAATATCACTCTTACTGAAAATCAACAATTCTCATGAAAGAATGCACGAAGTCTTTCATAAAAGTTTTTGATCCTTACGCGAACAGCCTCGTGTGATCTACCATGCGAAATTACATATACATATCCTGTGCTGTCTCTGAGAAGAGCACATATAACAGAGACGATAAACTACGGAATCATCCCATATTTTCGAGAGAGAATAAAATTTGTAGGCCATTTTTTCGACAATGTCATCAAGTAGAATCTGAGGACTTACGAATTCATTGCGTTCCGATTCAGTCATATTCATTGTTAATTTCGCTACCATCTTCTCTTCTTTCTTGTCGCGTTCTTCCATCCTTTTTCTATGCTCCTGATATCATAAAGACATTATCATCAGAGTATAATGTTCCGGTCCTGAACAACAGATATGGTTGTGAGAGAGGATGCCAACGCGAGAGACACGCTAAGATAAAGAGAGAACACGACCAGTTGTCCGTTTAATGAGCGTATCACTTACAGTATCGACCGAAAGTATTCGCTCAAAACTTTGATCTCATGTAATTTTTTTGTGCCAAATGAGATATCTACATGAAATTTTGGCAGGATGTAGTGCGTCCATCCCCGCTTCAATTGCGAATAGCATGGGATAATTTTATTTTATGGTATTGCATAAGGTTGATGCAACTGGTGTCGTGGTTTTTCAAAGTCGATTTTTTCCCTGGCGCGCCATTGTTTCGAAATGTGTCCTCTCTCTCCCTTTGCATTCTCTGGGTTTTTCTCCCCAAAAGGGGACCACAAATCCCCCCATTAGTCTATCAACTAGGGATCCATTGGGGGGGATTTGTGGGTGACCAGGGGGGGGATTTGTGGGGGGACCATTGGGGGGTTCATGGAAACCCAGTGGGGGGAAGGCTTCGTTTGTATCTTTGATAACGTGGAATGATGAATCAACAATTTTTTTTGCGTTTACAAACCATGCGACAAGTAGAGAAGGAAAATTTGCAACAAAACATAACAATCAATAACAACAACATCGACTTGACTACAGATCATAGTCGGGCTAGTAATATCGATTGTGTTCTTGAGATGAAGTGAAAGCAGGATGATCATAATCGTCTCTGTACTCCATCGTCGCGTCTCTGCAAGTTAAAATGACTCTCCAAATATGCTTCCCTCTCAAGTCTAAATACGACACCGTGTTTCTCCATTTTATTTTCAGAGTGATCTACCGTACCTCGTTTCGACTCGCATGTTCTCCATCGAGTGGTAGACCATCGGAGACGTATCTCTTCTTCTGACAAAGAAAATTATGTTATATAATATATAACTTATATTTATATATCTTATATTCGCAAATTTACAAGAAATATTGAGAAACTATGACGAAAAATCGATAAAACGGTCGAAAAGTGTTTCGAATTTCGTCAACGCAGAGGGGACCATTGCGGGAAAAGTTAAGGGACCATTGGGGGAAATCCGCTCCCCTACCCTCTCCTAACAGCGGGGGCGGCTCTGGTCCCCCCGTTGGGGGAGGCCGAACACGCCCACTTTAAAAAAAAGAACCATGCAGAGAAAAAAATGCTGCTGCTACAAAACCTTGGGCATCGATTCCTTGATGATTTTGGGTCATTTCTGCACAGGAACCGTATTTTTTTAAGCTATTTTACTCTTACAGATGTACCTCGTTAAAATAAGTGTATCTGAAAAAAGTAACATTTTTGTGCCCTAAGGGCAAATGATGATCATTCTTCACCAAACTTTCAGAGATGTCTGGGTACACCGGGGAATCATTTTGAGCCCATGAAGAGGTGTCTCGCATGTCTACAAGCCGAGTTCAACATTTGCGACTGCCAATTTTGCAGCCTGTTGCAGGCTCTTTGCTGCATAGGGGAATTATACTACAAATGTACTGGGCGACCTCTGGGTGTCGTCTTGCGCCTCTGAATTTAGGGTGTCATGTAATTTTTTCTCCGATTAAATAATCGACTTTGAGATACCACGACACCAGTTGCATCAACCTTATGCAATACCATAAAATCAAATCATCCCATGCTATTCGCAATTGAAGCGGGGATGGATGCACTACATCCTTCCAAAAAAGTAGATATCTCATCTGGCACCAAAATTAGATGAGATTTAAGTTTCGAGCGAATACTTTCGGTTGATGCTGTAGAATTGTAATATATGCACTTTTACAATACTCAACACAATATATATATTATAGCATTTGTTTGCTTAGTAAAAAAAGAAATTGAGAATAAAATATAATATTTACCGGTGTGGGTGCGCGGCGAACTTGTCTAGCTGCAGCCTCTGCGAGATAAGCGTCGATTTCCTGCCAATATGGATTTGTTTGCAATGGCTTCAAAACCATAATTTTCCTACCGCATCCCTTTGTTTCTTGTCGCGTTCAGCCATCCTTATTTTATCCTCCTGAAATCATAAAGGCATTATCATAAAGACGTGACGCTGAATCCAATCAGGCACTGGTGCGATATCTCACACTGCATTAGATACGATGATGTGACGATGTTCAGAACAAATTATTTGCAGTTTTTATATTTTTTGCATCTATTTACGTTTTGCTGCGAAGCCGTCAGTCCTCCACTCTTCGAATTCGATCCCGTCTCGTTGTCATTGGCAGCAACGCTCACTTTGGTTTCAGGCAATGCTGAAATTATCGATTTTTGCAATTACAATCGATTTGGATTGAATCAAACTGACAAGGTGTTATCGGGTCAGGCCGTGGCCTTACACCCGCATTCTTTTTCTTCTTGTATCGCTTGAATAGGAAGAATGCAATGATCGCAATTATGATGCCAACAACGACCACAGCAATAAGTGCGTAGAACCAGCCCAGACCACTGAAAAGGCCAATCAGAACAATCAGAATTACGATTCAAATGGGCAATATTCAAGAGTTTAATTACCCAATTTTGAGTGAATGAAAATTCGAAATGTGTTTTGGCTAGAAAAAAAATGAAAATGCTGACCCCGCCTGTCCAAGTCGCTTGTTCACCGCTCCATCATGAAGTTGTTTCAGGGTTTTCGCTGTTTCGGTCACTTGTTCCAGCGATTCTTTCTTCTCCTTAATCTTAATTTCCACGTTTGCCAATGCGCGGTCGGCCTCGGTGGCAGTTTCGTTGGCAGTGTACATGAATCTCCGCGCGTTAACTGCGGCTCTTTTGGCTTCCGACGCTTCTGCCGGCGTAGTGGTCGATGTTCTCTCCGCCCTCTTCAGAGCAGCCTCCTTCGGCTTGAATTTCTTCTTGGCGTCAAGGTATTCCGGCATCGCCGTCGCAAGTTTCTGCATTTCCGGCAGTGCTCTTTCGTCTGATCGATATTTTGAAAAGGTTTTCCTTGCCCGTTCTAGGTCTCTCGAGGATTGCTTATGCTTTATATCCGCACTATTGTACTCATTCTGAGCACTCTCGAGCTGACTTTTACTGATGCCAATTAGCTTTTTGGCGTCTTCCAGTGAGACGCGCTTTGTTTCTAGCGCTTCTTTATCGGCCCTCTCCTTGTCCTCCTTAAAGGGACCTGGCACTGCAACAAGATTAAAGTTCAAAAGATCGGAAATCGTATTTGTAAAACAAAAGCAAATTTTATAAAATTTTAAAAATTTTCCTAGAATTTTCAAAGATTTTCAAAGTTCAGAACCAGAGCCGGATTTTAGCTGGGAGCGACCAGAGCCATATCTATTGTGAGAGCCGGCTTTTAAATCTCGCCCAAGCACACCACAAACCGCCGAATGTTGTTCTACGATCTTTACCGTATTATTATCGATTTTCCATCTTTTTAAGTGATTTTGGTGTGTAGTTTCATGTTTTTTGTGCACGATTCCGATGAGTTGTCATTATAGATGAGTACGCAAGCGAAAAAGCGCAAATGCTTTTTGTGCGGGGATAGCATGGGGCCAGCGAAAAGGTTTCCCCATAATGGGCGACGTGACGCGCAGTCGGAGTGGATGGCTAGACAGAACTTCGAGGCTGAGCGTACTGCAAGGGAGATGGATCGACATCGATCAGCGAATGAGGCTCGATGGTGCATGCGACACTTCGATTCCCCCGATGCCAGTCTGCCTACCGATGTGAGTGCCTCCCTAATAATCTGTTATAAGTATCCCATCGATGTCAGTCCCTATTGTAAGCCAATTTTGTAACCATCTACATCATCTGCAGTATTCGACACACGTTACTACTCACGTAACGTAGTGTGTATCTAGGTACACAAAAATGCACGAACACTTACCATAATCAATCGATGCGAATACTTACCGTAACCAATGGATGCGACTGCCGTATAGTATGAGAAATGAGTGTGATTCAACCCCCCATTCATCGCGTTTTTTGACCGCAACGACTTCAACAGTACTAGTAATTGAGACATACCGTAGCCGAAATACCGTAATCGTAGAATTCATTTATCTCACAAGCATCAATGGAACGGGTCTTTTAGTGGAAGTCCGTCTAATAATCAATCACTATCAGCTGCGAGTTGTCTCTGTTCCTTCTCTCGTTCCTATTCGTCCTCTACCAGTCGTGGCACTCAGGACAACGAGACCGGCAGATATCACCCCACCATCGACCTTCTCTCAGCTCTCAATAGCCGTGGTCAGTCGCCAATAACCAACAATTTGGAATATTTATGAATTTAATACCAAGCATATGGAAACAAATACATTGAAATTGTGGAGTCAGCAATCATAATTCAATATGAAAACGGATTGAGTGATTCTACAGTAAGAAACAAGCGAGATAACAGTAGTCTAGATTGCAATCATAATGATGGAACATAAATTTAGCAGAATCTGCAATGCGAGCCATCCCTATCCACTCAGTCTCCCTCTCCATTGTTACCTACATCCGCTCTTTTTCATCACGATTATGAGACATTTGAAGTGAGTCTTCGCAAGAAACCAGTGTGAAAGTGTGCAAAATTAAGAGAGTTATTCATAGCATTACATTAGTCGACCGATGTGAGGTGCCTACCAACTTTTTTGGTAGGCACTTTGCAACTATGATTCCAGTTCATAGTAAAAATAGATTTTTCCGAATGTCGATTGGTCAACCCAACCTATAGTGAGATGGTACCTTATGATCAATGTAACCCAAAATCAATAATTCCGGGTTACTGTAGCTTTTAATGCGGGCCACCATTTTACAAAGTTGTTTAAATCGAGTCGGTATTGCTTGTATGAGTTGGCATTCGGTGCGGCATTGAACGGAAAGTATACCTACCTCGGCTACCGTACCGTAGACTACAGTAACTTCGCTGCGGGACCATAATTTGGTGCAATTTGGGCACCTTCGAAAGTAGTGGTCCCGCAGCGAAAGGTTATCGAGTTTTGGTTACTGTAGATCATAAGTTACCATCCCACTGCAGGTTGGATTGACCAATAGACATTCGGAAATATCGATTTTCATTATGAACTGGGATCATAGTTGCGAAGTGCCTACCAAAACAGTTGGTAGGCTCCTCGCAGCTTGACGAGCATGCAATGCTATGGAGTTATTTCTTGCAAAGCCAGCTACCTAGTCTAAAATTCTGCAAATAAATAATCACTGTATTCCACCAACAATACTATACATTACAAGAAACATACGAATATACGACGAACGATAGTATTCACACAATAATATTGTGAAAAAAATATTCACACACTCTCTTAGAAACAGTCAGATGATATACTAGGGATGGCAAAATGAATTTTTCTCTCTGATTCCGATTTTTTTGCGGTGCAAATCTCTCGGCCTGAGGATAAGAAATGAAAGGATTCGTTTTGAATTCGAAACAAATCCTTGTCTAGCTTACTTCAGAAAAGAACTGGCGAGTTATCATTTCACGTACCACACCGAGGCAAGGCAAAATTAATATTGGAATTATGTTGGTAAAAAATAAATGACCTACTACAGCTTACGTACCGTGCTCCGGATATTGTATCTAAATTACTGTATCTGGTCTACCGTAATCAGTGATTCTGGAATTCAGCAAATTGACTCGGGGATATATGCACGAGGTGAATATGGGGTCGTCACTAGAGTGTGTAATGCGGGTCAGGTAATCGGATAATTGATTGGTTCCTATCGAAATGATTCGAGGGATGATCCATCCCAAGAACAACCCCTCAAAATGATTCAGTTACCAATAACAGCTCCTGAAAATGGTGAATTATCCGATTACAGGCCCTCAGTCTATCAATTTGTTCTCTAAAAAAGGTTCTGAAATGCGCGTATTTTGCTGAGTATCATAACTAGCTTTGTCTGGGAGAGTCTGGCAAATCATAATTCGACGTTGTTCTCTCGTTTCGTCCGCGTCTTCACTTCCCGAACGACATCTTCTCTATACATATTTCACAAAATTGTGTTTCATGTCGAGGAAAACTGCAACATCGATTTCCACATTTGCTCTAAAGGCAAAATGTGAGTTATCTTGTATTTACTTATGTACTTCTATGTTAGTGTGTTATTGTATTAATATGAAATAGATCCTATGGAATTAAATATAATAATGTACTGTTGCTCACAGGGACAGTAACAAAGTGCTGTGTTCCAGAAATACGAAAAACGCGGGAGAAAGGAATTGATGTGCATAATCTCGACTTACGTAGCAGAGATTCTGGTAATGAAAGAGTCCACAGTACTTTATTTTATGAACTCCGTTCTCTAGTGTTTTCTTTGTGTTTATGGAACACAATACTTTGTCACTCTCCCTGTGAGCAAAATCAATGTCGCGATATTTCATAGTCACACAATAACACGCTAGCATATAAGTACAGAAGTAAATACAAGATAACTCACATTTTCCCTTTAGAGCAAATGTGGAAATGGAGGTTATAGTTTTCCTCGAAATGAAACACTATTTTGTGAAATAGGATTCAAGTTCGAGGCCAACTCCTTTGTCGTTATCCATTGATGGGCCTCTCAGTGTGCGATATCTGAAGAGAACCCAGTTTACAAGTTCACATTGAGGCCTACCCGTCATCGCTCGATTTACACGTTTGATATACCGTAGATGCCAATTATTTACTTTCTATATCAAATAATCTTAAGAAATCCAACATAATCAACAACACTAGCCTGTTGTAGAGAGAGGAGACCGTCCGGGAAGTGAAGGCGCGGATGAAATGAGAGAACAACGTCGAATTATCATATTTTCCCAGACAAAGCTTGTTATGATAATCAGCCAAATACGCGCATTTCATAACATAGTGCGCAAAATGTATGAATAATTGAGCATTCTGAGGTCTTGTTATGACATTTCGCACTCTAGTCTGCATTGCCCGTGGGGTGTACCGATTCTTCGCTACCGTATCCCCTGCTACGGTAGGCGAGCTACAGTAATAAATGTGAAGTTGCGAAAATTTACTCAAAATTGATATTATTAGTAATAGCTCAAGTTATGTTCTTAAGATGCCTGAGATTTTCATATTTTGGATTACTGTAAGTCGGCTACCATAACGGGAGAGACTGTATCATGAACGAGTACTTTATATTAGGCATTGATCAGTTGATCTGCACCTCAGACGGCTACCCCCCTCAGACTGTTTTCATTATTTCTGATTCCTCGGTTATGGTATCTTGGTTACGGTATACGGAGGACGGTAGACAAAATACAGCACATCACTTTTAAGATTTTACTGGTTTGATCTATAATTATATCCGAAATTAGTAACAATATATCAACTTTGCTCTGTTACGACCTCGATTCACCGACAGTTTCATTTCGAATCCTGTAAGAGACAGGGTGGTCACGTATGTCAAAAGGCTGGTATCTCTATTCGATTAGCCTATCGTAATTAGTGGAGCAAAAATATGCACTTGATCTACATGACCGCTCTATCTCTCCTCATCTTTTCATCAGCAAATAAAAAAAATAAATATCTTTCGCAAAATTTGGTAAGGATGCGCATTCTATAGATAAACATGCTACAACGCTTGTGGGTGCTGGGATTCCGTTTTACGCTAATTTGTTCGCGGACATCGCCGTGAAGTATCTCGAATACGAATGCGCGTATTGTAATTACAGAGAGATAAAAACTTTTCGAATGGCAGAATTATAATTCTTGTGTTTACTAATTCTCCTATGGCTTTTTGGTAGCTCTAGCAGTGCTCTAAAAGATATTTCTACCGCAAATCCGAACCAGACGCAATTATTTGATTTGGTATGGGGTGAAATCGCATGCGATCGTACAGTTTCACGGCATACCCGTGATCGAGATCTCAGAAATTGCCAGTTTTCCGCTATAGTGGGGTGAGGTCAGTGTGATCTACCACTCGTGTTTGGAAGTTAGCGCACAGCAAATGAGGAAATAATGTGACCTTTGCGAAAGGAAAAATGATAGAGAGATGCCCGAATCGTTTTTTTTGTCTTCAAACTATGGGATCTCATGCTATTTCATTTCCATGTTCAGTATATCAATCGATGCATCTTTTCCAGCTTTACAACATATCAAAAAATGTGTCTAGCTCGGATTATCTGTGGAAACAGCAGCTTAGCGCTGCCTAATTAGTTTTAATTTATGATTTTTGGCTGTCGATCAGTTGTTTCGATCCTTACGCGACACGAGTGGAATCGCAAAGGATCAGTGTGTGAACATTTTAAAACACAATAAAGATAAAACAATACGAAGGCTGCGTGGGCGCCGCCAATTCTCCCTTCTGTCGATCCTCTTGTTCTCGATGATGACGCCACCTTCAATGACGTGATTGATGAAGTTGTTCCGCCAAAGCGGTATAAATCCGCGTTCTCGACAATAACGACAGAACCAGTCGAGACAGAGGTGTGTGAATCAAATAGAGGGATACAAAAACATCAATTGTAGGACATTGAATACAGAGCGTCGCAAGATTTGGAAGGGATGGAAGGGGTAGATGAGACAGAGGAAGAAGAAATGGAGGAGGATGAGGAGGAGGGGAAACAGAATAGTCGTTTTTCGCTAGTGGAGACTCAGTGCATTTTGGAGTTATTCGAGCGCTGTCGATTGTGCGGGCAACGACTTGATCAAAGTCTGATTCGTATTTCGGCAATCGGGAGTGCGAAAATCGTGATCTATGAATGTCTCTTTTGCAACAAGGCCGTAAGATGGGAGAGCCAATCAAGAGTGGGAAAAGGGAAGGGACAAGTGTACCGTGCAAACCACGATATTCCCGTCGCTTCTTTCATAACTGGAACGCCTGTCCCGGTAATAAGGCACCCGCTACACTGAAATATTGGTTCTGCATTACAGAGACTGTGTGATCTAGCGCGATTGATCGATCTCGCGATTCCTTCTGATCGGACAATGAGGAGAGTGATAAGAGATGTAGGCGCGGAATCGATCGATCGGGTTTATGCTAGTGAGGAGAAGCGAGTGAGGAGAATAGCAGTAGATGCCGCAGGGGTATTCTAATGTTGCGCATCATCAATACATACTGTACTTATAGGGGAAGGGATTGGAACTTTCGATTGACGGGCAGTACGATTCGCCCGGATTTAACGCTGCGAATTGTAAAGTGACTGCGATCGATTGTCACACCAAATTAGCTCTAGGAGCAGCCACGATACACAAAGGAGAACCCGGAATTGGTGATAAATAAGTCTCGTAGATTACTGTAATCACTAATTCGCAGATAATGTTTCAATTCGAATGGAAAGTGAAGGAGCGTTGCGAGTATTGGTGGAATTGATTGATGATGGAATTGATATAAGGTTAGAATAATTTAGTTTGCAAAACAATTAAATGAGATATGATGCAATACAGCGTGCGATTACAGAACAGCGAAAAAATGGTGAAGCGAGAGATCGCACACACAGTAGTAGATAGTCCGTCACATGTGCTATGCCGGGGAGAGGTCCTCCCGCCTCCGTCATTCTGCCAATCAATTATCGATAGGCTCCGCCCCATCTGGAGCTCCTCTCATCTCCGTCTGATCTACCAATCAATAATCTGACACGACTCTTTGATCTACTCAATCAATATTATGTATAATATTGATTAGTAGATCACGGGAACGGAGACTATCTATTATCGATTGGTAGATTGGGCTGAGGCGGGTGGAGCTCTCCGCGGCATAGCATATATGACGTAATATCAACTCACTTTTAAACAACTCGTGCACATTTCCCCCTTTCTGGAATATGACCCCGACGAAACGGGTAGTGCTACTAGAAATTTACAAACACTCGCCCAAATTATTAAAATTTTCCGCTGATAAATAGCAACGAGATGTGCACGTGATAGTGAGAGAACAAGACTAAACATATCACAGTTAATCATTCAAGTGGAATGTAATATTTTAAATTTTTAGTAGGCGTTTTTTGATGAAATATATGTAACAGCCAAATGTCAGCACTCGAGTCGGTGACCAAAACGGAATGGTGAACAAGAAATTGCGAGAGAACGAAAAGACAGCAAAAATCGATGTGCTCATTGATTGGTGGCACGTTCAAAAGCCATTCAGGAGCGCATGGTGGAAGGTGATAATAAAATATAATACGTATAGTTAAAATTCACTGAATTCAGGCAGTAAAGGCAGATGCGGAACTGGCGCCGGTTTATCAAGCGTTTTTTAATCACCTGTATTATTGCCATAATAAATATCCTAAGCCTGAGGACCGTGATCGCGCGCTGGAGCTGGTTAGATCGTTTGAGCATCACATACAGGGGAAGCACTCATGGTCTAAGGTAAATTGAGCAAAGCGAAAAGCGAAAATTGATTGACTAAAGGACTCTCGATTCAAATTGGTGAAAAAGTGCCAGCATGGGAAATTGAAGAAATTGAAGAAAGGCGAGAAACGACTGAAGCTCGCGAAAGAGGTAGACCACGAGCCGGAAAAAAATAGTGAAATAAATAATTATAGGATGCCGGTTTGATTGCTATTGTGGTCGACCTCTTGTATAAGCCTTCGTTTGAAAAGGCTTTCCTTAATTCCGCGTCATTGATTGACACTGCAATCAATGAGTGCTTCCACTCCCTCTCGCTTATGTACGCGCCTAAAAGACTCGCGTGGTGAGCTATACGCAAGAGGCTGTAACGTAATTTGCCGATTTCAGCTCCCCATTTTACTATCGGCTAAAGACCAAAGTGGCGCTGCTTCACTATAACGGTCTTGTTCTGGAGGACATGATGGGAACACGAAAAGAGACTGGAAACACGCTTCTTCCCAGGAGAGGAAAAGTGGTGGTGGCAGTGAAGAGGAACCGGGGAGTCGGCACGCACTATTGGAGGGAAGAGGTGAGAAAAATAAATAAATAAATCAAATTAAAATCACATCGTTATTTTAGGTAATGGCCACGAGCTACAACGTCCTGGAAGAGAGGAACGACCAGCAGTACGCAAGGAGGATCGGGGTACCTGAGGACGACGTCTACGACGACATCATCGAGTGGTGGGAGGAGAAGGAGAGGGAGATTCGGGCCATGGAAGAGTACGAGAGGGATGAAGGAGGAGAGGGAGAACAAGAGGACGATGGGGACGATTCGAGCTCCAGTTTGAGCTCTTTCGAGAGGGATTGGATTGATTACTAAGAGGAAATAGAAAGATATCGATAGCAAAAGATATAAATAGCGTTACATCAGTAAAATCGTTCAATTTGTGCAGTTTTCGGAAAATCGTAAATAAACAGTTGTTGGCAGTGAGTTTCACACGCACACAAGGTGAAACTAGCACTGCTAGTGATGGCGGGGGAACTGTGACATGGAAATAATAAGAAAGACCAAGAAATTGCACGAAACAAAGCAGTAAAACATGGAGAGCACGCCGGACGCGGCGAAAATTCACAATAAACGCAGTTTGCGATTCGTATTCTGCTTGCCGGATTTGGTCGCTCCCAGGTTCCGGTGCTTACGCCGGAATCGTCGCCGAGCCCACATTCTCGGAACGATTTAATCGCTACCGTATTTTAAATTTTATTGATAAATTTTTTAAAAAATTTTTAATTTTTTTAATTTTCATTTTTTGTTTTCAAATTCGATTTGGAATCGATTTTACTTCCATCTTCTACCACGACCAGGTCCCTTTAATTGTCATATTCCCGTCCATCCATCCAACAGTAATCTTGTTATTTTTGAGATTGCCTTCCATCCTTGTAATTTCCAATTCGAAGTTGAATTTCTCAAATTTCGCTCCTTCCCACCACGGCGCAACGCGCACTATTTCCGATTCTAATGCAGCCACTTTGTCGCGAGTCCGATTCAGTTGTCTCTGAGCATTGTTGAATTCTTCCCGCGCCGTTCTCAAATTGTCTGACTGCTCCTGCTTCTGCCACGCTATTTCATCCAATTCTTCACAACGTGCCTTCTCCTTTTCATACGCCTCTTTTCGATTTATCGCAGTTTCTTGAGCAGTTATTAGTTCTCCCTCATACTCGATAACTCGCTTCTTCCCATCCTCAATCGCCTTCTCGGCCGAGTCCAATTTGGTCTTCAGTTCGTCCTCGGACAAATTACGGTATTCGTCCGCCTTGGTCGCATTTTGTGCATCTCTTCTTGTCCGATTCCAAATACGAGATCGAATCTGAAAATCAACTTATTGGAAACAATTGTATTGTTTCTTAATTTTTGGATAATAATTTTCAAAACAATCAAACATATGATTAAGACAAAAATTTAAAACTTTTGGGGAAAGAGTTCTTGTTTAAAAAAATTGAGAATGAATAACGTTTATGGGCAAAACAAAATTGCCACGAAAAAGGCGTCGTCTTTTGGCACCGTGCCAATCCAATTCAAACACTCCCCGGAATATCAAATCGAGAAGGAAATATCAGTGCGTTCGCGTAAGGAGCGCAGATATTACCAAAATTCCGTACAGCAAAAAGTGACTAGTTGTGTATTTCACATATTCCGATTGCCCTTGGTATGCTCTTTCAAAATATGCTTCATTCATGACCTGATGTCTCTAATTTGCATAATTACAGTAGGTCAAAGTTGAGCTATATTCACGGCTTTTGAAGTATAGGTCGTCAGAGAGAAGAGATAGGGATTTGGTTGTTACAGCAATATTGACCGCCTTGATGAGCTGCATCGACGTGTGTAATTTATTTTTGCAAATTTTCAATTCGAAAAAATCATGAAAATTTCAAAGACGAATTTCTCGAAAGCAAAGCAAAAAAGGGTTCCTATTTTTTGACATGTTGTGGTCATGATCATTAGCTATCGAGCAAGCACAATTACACACGTTTTGGAGGGTGGGTATAGACTCAAATCATGGAAAAACGGATCGTTCCTAATCGAGAGAAACCTCTCATTTCGCCCTCATTCCACCCATTCGACGCGGATTGCGCGGTCTAAAATGGCAGATCTACGTGCATTCTGCCCGCTTCTATCTCCATTCCTCTCATTTGAATCTATTTAGACCGCGTAATCCGCGTCGAATGGGTGGAATGAGGGCGAAATGAGGGGTTTCTATCTATTAGAAACGATTCGTTTTTCCATGATTTGAGTCTATACCCGTCCTCCAAAACGTATGTAATTGTGCTTATTCGATAGCTAATGACCATGACCACAACATATCAAAAAATAGGAACCCTTTTTTGCTTTGCTTTCGAGAAATTCGTCTTTGAAATTTTCATGATTTTTTCGAATTGAAAATTTGCAAAAATAAATTATACACGTCGATGCAGCTCATCAAGGCTGTCAATATTGCTGAAACAACCAAATCCCTATCTCTTCTCTCTGACGACCTATACTTCAAAAACCGTGAATATAGCTCAACTTTGACCTACTGTAATTATGCAAATTAGAGACATCAGGTCATGAATGAAGCATATTTTGAAAGAGCATGCCAAGGGCAATCAGAATATGTGAAATACACAACTAGTCACTTTTTGCTGTACGGAGGTATTGAAATCCTTACGCGAACGCACTGATATGTCTCCGCCAGAGTGGCGCGAGTTCATGCATATCGTGTAAATGCCTTGAATAGCCAGTTTGGCAAATAAAAGGTGACTACTGTAACAGCCTCCTTGCAGGCTCTTTTTGTAGTGGAGCTTCTCCGCTGGTGAATAAGGGATGTGCAACAGCTTTAGCCACTATCCATCTTTTCATTCTTACACTGTCGTTCGAGTAGTTGGCTTCTGTCCGAGTAAGATTGTTCGACGGTAGTATCTGAAATAATTAGTTGTCGATAGTAATTACAGTAATCTGTCCTTTCAACAACATTTCCCTGATTACTGTACTGGATTTTTAACTAATTGTCTCACCAGGGAAGCCGAGTATTTGCCTTCTAATCGAATCCAATTAGTGTTGGGTGTTATCTGAAACGAATAAGTGTAAATGCATACAATGATGTAAGATCAATTTGAAACAAGATCAGTTAACGCCAGTATTACAGTATCCGTGTGCTAATTGCTATGATAAACCGATAGTACGATATATTATTCATAACTACAGTCCCACACAATAAATACTGTACACTCAGGATACGGTATCAACAATTCGTAGTGTAAAGATCGTTTTCCTTGAAAACAACAACCCATGATTACGTGACAAAACAAGCCTCAAATAATCTCATTTTAGTCGTTCGCTCATGAAAGGAGCGGTCGACGCGCGTTTTCGATTTCGGCTCAATTTCGGAAATGAGAAATTTAGCAATTGAACCCGGGGTATGTTGCATGATGTAGATATCAAGCAGCTATTGCCAGAAGAGCATATCGTTTCTCCGTAACCGTATCCCCTGATACAGTAACACTACCGTAACCCGGATCAATGAAAGTGAGCCAATCAGATCGAGTTTTTCGTATGAGGTATACCTCGAGTAGCCAATGTCCGCGTGGCATACCAAAATGTTCGTACCGTATCCCCGGCTACAGTAACCCCATCCTACCTTATTTCAGAAAAAAAACAAACCTAGTTCTTGATCATTGATCCTTTGCCAAGAAGACAACAACCTGTGATTACGTGCCAAAACAAGTCTCAATCAGTTTCATTTTCATCGCCCTCGCATGAAATGAGTGGTCGGCGCGCGTTTTCGAAGTCATTTCACGGTATTTTCCACTTTTTTGAACAATTATCGAGATCTTTAAGGAATTTCGACGAAAAATCACCAGAAGATTTGAGATATTAGCGGCGGCGCGAGATTCGTCCTTGCCCAGGCACCATATCTGAACAAACTCAGTTAATTTTCGTCACAAATCATCCTGACTTTCTCAAGGGTAGATTACAAATACAGTACCACAGGTAGAAAATCGATAATTTTAGATGCGCGGGTTACGGTGGATCGAAAAATGGAGGGGAAAGGTCACTTACCACCAGAGGGAGACAGACGAGGACCGATAGTGCGCGCATGACATGAGGAGAATGAAGTGGAAAATGATAATCGACGGGTTTTATTGCGATCGATAATTAGATTTATTTGCCATGCAAAGTGGTATGAAAATGTAAGATTACGTGCGAGGATTGAAAAGACGTTGATTATGTGCATGAAACACGTGTTTGCGCTGGTTCGGTAATACGGCGTAATCTTTGGCTACATTGGCCAAACCGCAGTGTTGGAATACTCGTATAATCCCGAACGAAGAGTAACTTAGTTATTGTTGTCAATTGCCTTGTTCTCTTCTTTGCACCCCTATTTCAAATACCGGATACCGCGGAAAACGGGATCTTTCATTCTCTTTACGAGTGTGTAATTGTTAGACGCTGCGAGAGATTATGCAATATTGAGAGAGACATTACGAGATCCAATTGTATCGCCTAACTTTCTCTTTCGTCCGTTAGAATCACTTCCCATTTGTTCTTCTTTTCCTTATCACCTCTTCATTAATCCTTGTTGCCCACACTACTCAGAGGGAAATAAGTCTACGACTTCATATTTCTAAGCTAGTCAGCGACGACTTCAAAGTCTAAAAGGCGCAGGGGAGCGAGGCGTCTAGAAGTCGTCGCTGGGCAGCCCATAAGTCCAGAGTCGTAGACTTATTTTTCTGTGTCTATAGCCTGATCAAACCTCCTTAGAGGAGACTAAATGAGAACATGTGTAAAACTGAGTAAGATTCTTCCGCTTTAAAACAATTTTTTCCCTAGCCCTTTCTGGAGTTTTGGAATCTTGCGCTTTGCTCATTGAAGTATACCACTAATCGATATTTCATTTCAGTGCTCTACACGCACTCTACAATCTAACGTCAGTGTTTTCGATCATGAAGGTCGCGAGAAAATCATTAATGACCAAGTTTGAGGTTAGCTGAATCTTGAACGCGACTCACAGGTCTCTTAGGAAATCAAAAGCCCTTCCGTTTCTAATAATATTTATGCGAGTCACGAGGAAACGCGGTAAAATACTTCTTGAAGCTTGATTTTACACAAATGATTTCAGAGTTGCTGCGAACTATCAAGTCTTGCCAAGTAAACTTGCTGGGCGCTCATGCCTTGAGACTCGACTCCCTGTTCATCGAAGAATTCCTATGTGTTGGGTACAGTTCATCCCACACCATATCCTGGGCGGAATTAACTAACCCTCTAATTATAATGCCCAGCAATGGATATATAAGGGTGTCCCGAAAGTCTTTGCACTTTTTAACGTTTTTGCTTCTCTCTCGTTTCGCCTCACCCGTATGGGACATTGTTGTAGTATGTTAGTATGAGGGCCAGCTCTCACTACTTTTAGAGTGTTGACTAGGGAGATGTGAGATACACGGTTCCTTCTGTAGAACTGCAAACTTACCATACACAGACCTGAACTTCACTAGTTTTGAAATTTTATCTCGAGTAGGAGTCGAAAAAGTTAGTACAAAGTGCCAAACGAGTCAACGGGTGATTGCGGACAATTTCTGAATAATTTCGTCATCACTAAGTAATAATGAAATTTCAACGTGTTTTTTGAACCGCTGAGATTTTCTACGCAAAATCGGTGGCTGTGAATTCCTATTAGCCTATAAGTGAGTATAAGCCATTTTTGGGGGGAATTGGGGCTGAAGAAGTAGGAAATTTGAAAATGTCTAAAAAATATTTCTGACGATTTTCGAGTTTTCATTAATGACGAAGAAATTATCAAGAGTTAGACCTGGAAATGCAAGTTAAATTCACTCTCATTACACATGTAAAGTCGTATTTAATTAGCTTCAGTATTCATAAAGATTTAGAGTCTGAAAGGTATGTTTCGGAAATCATCAATTCGTGGCCAGGAAGTGTAATTTTTCTAAAATTTTCGAAAAACTGAAAATGCAAAAACTTTCGGGACACCCTTATATTTCATCAACGAGCCAAAAAGTTGTGGTGAGTAGTCTTCTCCCGTATTATCAGAACTACAAAATCGAGTCCGAATATTTTCATCCACACAGTCTCTTCACCCTTGAAAGGGATTGTGGAATATGAAAAGATTCGTAGTCTTTCGCACCCTATTAAATATCTGTGTATTGTTTGCCCTCTGCTTACCAGGATTTTGGTCCAAACATACCTGTTCATTTGGGTCTAACAGAGAATGAAGGGCTAGCAAGAATGTGAGGATTTTGAGGGAAAACAACTTTCCTTTCTTTTGGCTTATGGTCATGTCGTCGAGAAAAACGAAAAAAAAATAAAGCACTCGTTCTTCCAATTTTTCTTAATTTTTATTTTCTCAGATCCTTCGTTCCTGCAGGTCGGCATGGAGACATCGAGACTCGTTAAATAAAACACTGGGTGGACAAAGTCTGAAGATTTTTTAATCACTTTCGGAATAAATATTTTAAAGCAATCTGTCAAAATATCTTTCACATTTATGAAATACACAAATCTCACTTCTTACTTAAAAACGGTGAATCTTCACTGCAAAATCCTCTCTTTGTCTATGTCTGACGTCTACATCTATATCTATTTCTAACGGATCGGCATAAATTTATTTCTCTCCTTGATCTCTCTATCTGATCGATGCCCCAGACAGTTTATCCCGGTTAGTGATAGAGTGATGCCTTAACTTTCGTTTCCATCTGTGGTAATTGCAACAGAGTACCCTTACTTCCAGTTGATCCAATTAGTTCCATCCTCTCAATTCCTCTCCTCTTAGACTTCTCCGGATTTTTATATACATTCAGTTTCGCGTAAATTAAGATCCCTTTGTGTAACAATGAGTGTTCATAACATGTGATGTCGCACGCATTGAGCAATATTGAAATCCTTTTGTTACCGGTCTCTTTATTGAAAAATTCAAAATAGATCCAGGTACATGAGCTACACGACCAAGTGCACGAAATTCTTGAGAATAAATAGTTAATATGTCTCAGTGCTGTTTACTCACAGCACTAACATAATTTAGTTAATCAATTGTGGTACTCTCATATTTCGTATACACCCACGATGAGGGTGAAAGATACCATAATCCTAAGACCGGATCTCGCGGAAGACGGGATCTTTCATTCCCCCCCCTCTCTATGAGTATCTCTCTTGATAGATGGTGCGAGAGACTGTGCAATGTTGAGAGAGATTTCACGGGAACAAATTTATCGCGCAACTTTCGTTTTTGTCCCTTTAGATCACTTCGCATTCGCTCTCCTATTCCTTATCTTCTCCACTCTTCCTTAGCCCATTGTTTCGGCTAAATTCTCTGGTATTTTCTTCCCAGTGGTATCCCAGTTCCCCTCCCACTGGGAGAAAGATCAAAGGTTCCGACGGTTTCCCCACTGGGATCCCAGTGACATCATTGGGATCCCAGTGGGGAAACAGTGGGAGGGGAACTGGGATACCACTGGGAAGAAAATACCAGAGTTGTTTCGGCTAAATTTCTTCACAACCGGATCAAACCTCTGGAAAGGGGCCGGAAATGAGAATATTCGTAAATATCAATGAGATTCTCTCGCTGTCATACACTCTAACTCCTGAAATCTTTCTGGAGATTGTGAATCATGTTCTTTGCTGTTTATTGTACAACCCAATCGATATTGCATTGCAGTGCTCTACTCGCATTCTACAACCTAATGTCTCATTCGATTATGCAAATCACAAGGGATAAATCTTTAATTGCTAAGTTTGAGGTGAGCTGAGATACAGACGTATTACTAACTATTCGGAAATCGTCTCTGCATGTTTTTGGATTTCTTTTTGTCCGATCTTTTTTTTCTTATTCTCCTTATTATTACTTCTTCGCGCTTGAATCGACAGCGCTACACTGCCCACTTACAGCATTGTTGCGAATCATCTATGTTTGCCAAATAAACTTGGGTAAACTTAGGTAATACGCGCTGTTCCCTGCAGACTCGAAGTCTCGCCGATCGAAGAGTGTAGTCTTCTTCATCCCGCATTTTATCGTGAGGGAATTGAGCAATGCCTCTGGTGCCTGCTAAGGATTTACTTCATCAACGACTCAAAGGTGTGCGATAGAGTTTGAAATTCGGGTAAATAATTGAATTAGCTCTCTTCATTTTACACACTCCCTCACCCATCGAAAGGTGCAGAGAGTGTGGGAAATGAAGAGGGGCACTCCAATTATTTACCCGAATTTCAAGCTCTAGTGTGCGATGCTCAATCTTCCCTAACATGAGAGATTCTTTTCGCTTGTAGGCTTGATTTCCCACTCATCGAGGAATTTCTGTGTGTTGGGTTCTTTATACCGCATTATCTCTCATGTCCCGCAATGGACTTCTTCCATCAGCGGGCCAAATGTTGTGTGGTGAGTAGTCTTCTCTGGTATCCTTAGAATGTTCAATGCGGTTTCGGATTTCTTCATTTTACACACTCTTTTCACCGGTAAACTCGCGACTAGGGATGGCTTGGCAGGCAGGATAGCAGGATCCTATTGGGAAATTGGGCTGTGTTTTAGTTAAAAGGGCCCATGGGAATTAACCGGACCCAACGAAATTGACCGGTCCCATGACAGTTAACCGGACTCAACGAAATTAACCGGACCCATACTTGGTCAAAAAAAATATCCGGACCCATGAAAAAAAAGACAGCTGTTCATAGCCCTTCTCCCAAGCGTAAAATCAATAGACAGCGCGCTCAAATTCGACCTAACTCTCCCCCTACTAAAGCAAGAGGTGAAAACACGCTCAGCCTGCTGCTTCTGTCCCTAACAAAGGCAAGAAAGGCGGGCGTCCTCCCAAGCGTCCTGCGGCTTCATCGGGCACTAGTGCGCAAGTAGGACGGAGCCGTAATGTGAAGGCGAGAAAGAACTGAATTTGTGTTAAGAATTAATCATCGTTAACATCACACATTATAGTAATACGTTTCGTCGATAAATCATTCATGTTTTTTTTTCGTATTTGCCATTTTATTCTTATTTGCCATTTTTTCACAATGGGTCCGGTTAACTTTCATGGGTCCGGTTTATTTTTTTGATTGAACATGGGTCCGGCTAATTGTCATGAGTCCGGTCAATTTCGTTGGGTCCGGTTAACTGTCATGGGACCAGTCAATTTCGTTGGGTCCGGTTAACTGTCATGGGACCGGTCAATTTCGTTGGGTCCGGTTAATTCCCATGGGCCCGCTTAACTAAAACAGAGCCGGAAATGGATCATTTACATCTTTTCCCAGGAACTTTGCCGGTGTGGCAAGATTCCCATTTCCTATCAGGAATCTTGCCGCACTGTTATTTCCCTTCCTTTTGAAGAGTTGGGCGGTTGCACAATGATCTCGGAGAATATTGTGCATTAGAAATGATGGGGGTGCAAGGAAAGCTATTCACAACCTGTCTGATTAGTGTATTGGTTGTGTTTCTGTATTTCATTCGCATAGCGGCGGTTCGAATGTTTCCTATACTTTTTGTTTTGCAAGTTTTTAAACGATTCTACAGTATTCGTCCTCGTCCAGATATTCTAAATTAAGCCCAACTTTCAGCTAGCGCTATTTTCAGTGTCTTCTAACATGCAGTGTAAAATAACTGAAACATAGATTTGAGAAAAAAAAATTGTTCTGAAGCGGAATTCCGAGAATTTCACTATTAAGACTATTAATCTATGTTTGTGTTGGCTCAGTGTTAAAAATACACCGAAATTATAGAAATCCCATGTCAGGAATCCTGTGCCAATCAGGATTCCTGCCAGTTTCAGGAATCCTGCTTCCCAAGAATGATCCCATCTCATTTCTCCCTCTAACCAGGAAATAATGGGAATCATTTTCCACTTTTTCAGGACCTGAATCGGTCATTTTTCCCACGAAGCCATCCTACTCGCGACGAGTGAGTGCGAAAAATGAAAAGATTGAGACTTTTTAAATACAACATCCCGCATTTTTTGTTCCGATCTTGGTTATAAAATAAAGTGACACCGCATGTAAAAGCTTTAACGAGAAATCTTTCTTTCTTGTTAGTTATCGTCCTGTGATCGAGGAAAAACATGCATCTTGTTTGCTAAAACATTAAATTGAATTATTCAGATCCTTCGCTCCACCGGTTAACATGAATATATTCGTTCCAGAAATGGTTCGAACAAGTTAAAATCTGAAGAATTGATATTTAAGACGTTCTCGATAAATACTTTTTTTGCAATGTAATAAAATGTCGTGTAAATGCACATGCAAATGCTTGCGCGCGATAAATACTTTTTTGCAATGTAATAAAATGTCGTGTATCCCAATCATCTCATTCCCTACCAACATATATTCACAGCATTCGAAATAGAGTCGGCGAGAACGAGTTAGAGAAAGAGAGAAATGACGAGAGAGCGCGTCAAACAAGAGGGTCAGACAACGAGAGACGTTCTTGGCATGGTGCCAATTGGATGCTGTGATATTCACCTCAAAATCCTATGTGCATCTAATTCTCACTGGTCGGTTCACAATTATTTTCCTCTTTATCTCTATATCTAATCATTATAACGGACTACTTATCACAATGAGAGATAGATTAATAGCGTGACTTTCATTTTCATTGATGGCCACTTCACCATGGCAAACTGGTACCAGTTAACTTACTTCCATTTGATCCAACTCGTTCCATAATCTCATTTCTTCTCTTCTTATGCTCGAGTTTTTTTTATTCATTCACTTGGATGCGAAATTAATCTAATTGATTGTAAATATGTTTCAGTGCTCTACACGCACGTAGTTCCGCCATGTATTTTTTTCGTTCCAATCAATTTGTGTCTGGCCAAAATATATCTATAGACCGTAAGGTGTTGCCGATTTTTCGCAAATGTGTGAAAAATATATTCAAAGTATCCGCTGAGGTCTCAATATCATCATCCTTTTTTCCGTTTGTCGATATCTTGTCTTTGAGTCGCATTGTACGTCGAAAACCATTCTCGCCTATTTACGGAAAAGGTCACGAGAGAGAAAGAGAGAAAAAGTGAGTTCGCGTTTGAGAGAATCATGATATTTACATACTACAACTTACAATCAATCATTTTCGGCACAACCCACCAGATCATAATCGCGATTTACCTAGGATTTGTCAGCCTCCCTTAGAACTCAATAGACCATCTCGACGTCCTTGGAAATGTCGGTTTTTTTTCAAAAAGTCATCTGATCAAAATCTGGAGCAAGGCTAGAGTCATTACATATCATTGTATCCATGAAAATTCATTAAGCAATATCTTTATGAATTTTCATGATAAAGTCTTCATTCTTATCAGCTCATACTTAGGGGGCGCAAGCTCCGCCCCCTACCTTTCTCGACGAGAGGGAACAATTGTCTCAATCGAATGACAAGCTTTTTCGAATTTCAACCAAATCCCGCGTTCAAAGGCTTATTCGAGAGCTCTCGATCTACTCTACGAATGAGGCGTTGCTCACCTTGTTCTGACAACATTTAGTAGATCAAAAATTGACTGAATGCCTCGAGAGTAGGTGTTTAGAACACTTCCAATTCACTGACACAGCTGCGCAAGTCTCAGTATAGGTGCAATAGCATGCTGAATCTATACAAACAAAAAAATTAAAATTTTATTAATTCGTAGAATTGTCATTTGATTTTAAAAGATATTTGCAAAATCAGCTAAAAATTTTGCAAATCGCTGGATTTGAACCAGCGACCTTCTGTTTATCATACACCGAACTTTCAAAGGCCTTCAAACACCGAACTTTCAATCATGAGCCCTTTGGGTATAAAGAGCCATTTTCATCAATTTTTCTTCGGTCCGATCATTTTCTTATCGGCGACTCCTTTAAATGTGAATGATTTGAAGCGAACGGACGTCTATTCGTAAAAACAAAGCGTTTTTTCACATGTCATCATTTTAAATTCCGATCCGCTGCATTCCGACACCTATTTTGAACTGCCGTTGTTTAGCGTATTGATTAATGATGTAGATCCGCGCGAGACCATCCTCACGTCGCTCTCCTTTTCTTTATTTGATATTTTTTGTTTTATTTACAACTAATTGTATTTTGTTATGTTGCTCAATTCTATCATACTTGTTGGAGCTGTCGATTGGACTTTGGGCACCGCCATTTATTCATTCAGCTTTGCTCAAGTCAGGCGCGTATTCGGGTGAGGCGCTGTCGTCACTTGGGTAACGATCGCTGGCGTGAGCGGTGGACGGCGACTCGCTCCCATGAAGGTATAGCTGCCGGTCTAGCTATTACATTATTCGCTGATGCATAGTCAATTGCTATTTGAGGCTATTAACATCTAGGCATTACTGATTCGGTCAACGACAATTTCTGATAACGTTTATTACTGTAACTCTTTGTGATTAATCGATAATTTCGATCTAACTCAGTCTTTTGTCACTTGTAGCCCGCCCGCGCAGGACGACGACTGAAGGAAGGGGAGGAGAAGGACCATCAGAGATGTTTTTCTTCTTTGTTCTATATTTATAAAATTAAAATCAAATACAACTTATGGCAAATATAATGGAGTTGGGCTACTCTGGGGCGAAACGCACCCGTCCGGTCCGTTTCGGGGTCTCACGATGGGAATAAGCAAGTTAAACGTGAATCACCATCCGAATCATTCGATAGTCTTATAAAAATGGCTTTG
>BTSY01000091.1:0-29687 GCA_036245785.1 Pristionchus fissidentatus
TCCATGCTTTTTTTTTGCAGTGTGCGCACTTTGTAGAAATTATTACTGAAAATATCTTGATTTTGTCTTTTTCGAAATTTTTCATCATGCCTCCGTAAAACGAGCACCTAAATGCAGGGTCCGCCTGGATCATCATGAACTCCTATGTCTTATATTATTATAAGACAGACAAGAATTGAAATCGATATCAGGGCGGCCCTTTCGAGTGCATTTGACTCTCAAGTAATTATTGTGAGTGACTGCAGAAGAATGAGTGATATTGAGAATATGGAAGGACCGAAGACGATTACTGTAAGGTTAGTGGAGGAATATCGATAATGGAAGATTCTGTACGAGGTTCAATCTGGACATACCAGGCATCACCTACAGTACATTTTTTAGAATATTTTGTTGATATTTTTCTATGTGTGCTCAGTGAGTGTTCGATAACTCAGACAATTCGTTTTGAATATAATCAGAACAATTTTAACACTAACCGTGGCTAAATTAGATTCAAATTTCTCTCTGATTAGATGCTACATTCATTTGATGGTATGATTAGATTCTGAAAATGTTCTGAATAGATTCTAAAAACCTTCAGATTAGATTCTAAAAACGTTCTGATTAAATGCTAAAAGTATTCTAATTAAATTATAAAATTAGTATGATGATTTTCTGTATTGCCCTCAATTTTTTCAAAATTGGTGTAGCCGAATCCCGGCACAGCGGAGCACCTAGTCCAATATTGGGGAGGTGCGTATGATCCCTACTCTCGCATTGAAAGAGAGTGGGAAAGGATCCAAAATAGGGTGGCGAAAACGGTACACGTGTACCGACGGTACACGAATGTATCGTCGGTACATCGAGTCTTTATAAGTAATGTAGAGCGAGATGGTACTGTGAAAACGACAGAAAATACCATCTGAGACACAGTTATTCTATTTTTGAAAAGTTCTTCATGCGCGCTCTAGTGGAAAACAGATCTTCCCTGCCGTGTACCGCGGTACACGTACCGGTACACGTACCGCCGTTAGCCACCCTAATCCAAAACATGGCTGAAATATCAGCACAGCACGTCACTCAACAGAGAAAATCCTGATTTGAAATTGGATGACCCGAGGTTAAGAGTAGGCACGGCGGTATGTACTCGAGACGGGGTTGACAGGAAATTTGGAATCTAATTAGATTGTAAATTCTCGCAAACTCTGATTAGATTCAAAAAGAGTTGCCTGAGAACGCAATGTGAGAAAAGCTTCAATATAAAATATAATTTTGTTATATATTTCAGAGTGTCTTCTCTCCTTTCCTCTCGTATTTCTCGTGGATTCATATTCAAAACGGGAATCGATGATTCTGAGAGTGAATGTGGACTCGATCAATACGATATATTCGATGTGAGAGTACAGGTAAGGATGATTCTTCCTTGTAAGACCCACTCTCAGTTCGATCAAACGTGTTTATTACGGTAGTGGCTAAGTTTTATGATTCTTATTTTGATTATAGTATAGTTTTATGACTAACGTACAAAATGGGATAAATATACAATGTGACGGTACCATATTTCAAATAATCTTTAAAGGCAGGTTTGTTCCTACTGACACTGATTTTCACAATGCTTCATATTTTTAATTGATTGGGGCAGATAACTCGACTCTTGGTTAGCGAACCTGTCAGGGTACACTAAATATCTCAAAATAAATATTTTTTCTCAAAATTTATTTTATTTTATTTTTAGAACGACGGGAGTGAATCCGATCTCAATGAGAACATCGAAGAAATTCAAACGATGATCGATCGATTAATACAGTAATCCATTTATACAGTACTCCACAATCCAGTATTTAATTGTTTCCTTGTCTCACGGGTATCTCAGTCTAGTCATCTCATGCCATATCAGAATCTGTGACTTTCTTCCAATGATAAATTCTTTTCTTTCTGAATCTCTTCTATTTCTTCCTTCGATTCCTTTCATTTCTTCGTTCCTTCCATTCAATCTCTCAATTATTCTCTCTCCGGGATTATTTAGTCAGAATGAGATGAAGTGAGTGATAGACTCACTCTCTGTCTTTGTTGCACGCACAAATCCCGTCCTCTAGAAGGGGCGACTCTAAAGTGGGCGGAGTCAGGAAGGGTACCCTCCCTCTTCCTTCTCTCTCGACCCTCGCGTGACCTACCAGACTCCAGTCCGCATCTTGTCCTATGTCTCGCACCAAATTTGCAGTGGGTGAGTCATGAGTCATTCCATTGTGAAACCATAATTAACTCCCTCAAGGTAATCATCTTCATTGCGATATTTTATTGTTGTCGGATGGAATACAATATGGGGACCTTCCTTGTACAATGAAACCAAGAATTTCTAGAACGATTGGCGGGAATCTTTGAATTATTCTTTGGACAATAACGAAATTTGCATACGCCAATGCATTGCTTTGATCCTTTTCGGATTGAATCCGCTATGGGTATGTACATGTTCGGTGATTTCTTTACACAATCCAGATATGCTTAAACATTTGTAAACATTTGGATAGTTAATTTTTGATACTGTTTTAGGGGGTTAAAATAAATTGTTATCCCAACCCATAAATCTGAGTATTCTGCGTCTCTGAGGTCATCTTCCCTCTCCGTATCTCCGTCGATATCGTCTTCCTCCTCTTTCTTCTCGTCCCTTCGATGATCCCATTTCTCCTGAAGATGAAGACGGAAAAATGGCCATTATTATATCGAAGATGGTGAGGGAAATTAGAATCCATTAGGAGACCGACGAATGACCTCGTCTAAGCATAATGGGATACATCCGAATGGTATGCTTATGAGAGGCACTGAGATGGAGAGTACTCACTAGTCACAAAGAAAAAAAAACTAGAGAGTTAGAGTTTAGCTATGCCATAATCCAGGGTTATAAACAGTAATGTCGAGATAGTGTGCTAAGAGGGAAATTCTCTTGTTTTCACACGCTCTTTAGCATTAGTGTTTCAAACCCTGGATTTTGACATATACGAACTTTGTGTTTTTTCTTTGTCAGTAAGGTACCCCTCCTCCCTCCTCCCTCCTCTTCCCCCTCCTCTCTCCTCTCGAGTAGATCATTCGAAGTCGTTTCGTTCTCTTCATCTTCATCTCAGATTTCCCTTATCGTCCCCATCTTCTCCTTCTTTTTGGTGGTCGAGGAAGAAAAAGAGAAGAGAAACGATGAGTCCATGGGGAGTAATAGAGAGCAAGTGATAGATAGGAAAGAGAGAGAGAGAGAGGAGACACCTACTCAGAGAGAGAGAGAGAAACTAATGGGAGGGATTCTGAGGAAGGAAGTTATCAGAAACTTCCGGTGGAGTTATCAGAAATATTCTTCGATAATTTGAGAAGATTTGAGTGAATCTTTTACAGGAGCTTCTCTCTCGACAGCCCTCGACTTCTGGCAATAACAACCACGCAGAGACTGCGGTAGGTCAAAGAATAGAAAAGGCGTCGATCGATAATCCTGAGGAAGAGGATGAGGAAGACTATCGACCACCTTTGCCCCCACATGGAGTCATGAGAAGGAGAATAGAGAGGTCCGTCAGATTCTTTGAAGACAGTCTTTTTTGTCATAAATGCAAATATCTTAGGAAATTCAGCAGTTCCGAGAAATAGAAAAAAAGAGAGTCGTGTGAAAATGGAGTTGTTGATTTTGGGAACACTTTTGGATGGTTTGGATCTGTCGTGTCTCCTCTCAATTTCTCTCTTCTTCTTCCTCATTTTCTCTCCATTCGTAGAATCTTCTTCTCCTCTTTTCTCCCTTGTGAACACCCTTGACAATCCTCTGATAATCCCTCCCTCCCATCTCTCAATCGTGACATCTCCTCATCTTTCCATGCATTCTATAGAATCATCCTCACTTTTGCGCCGCTTTTTGTGTATCAAAGAGGTGAGAGAAGAAGAAAAGTGGCGAAAATAAGGGAAGGCCGCCAAATGAAATTGAGAGAGAAAATGAACGTTTACGAGTGAGCAAAAACACACAGCACAATCGACGTCTAGAATAAGGACAAACGGGGAGATTATTAAGGGAATTATTAGAACTGATGATGATTACAGTGAAAAGGAGAGAGGACGAAACGAGGACAATAGGGGAAAGAAGAAAAAGAAGAAGAGGAAGAGGAAAGAGGAGGAGAAGAAGGAAGAAACAACGGGTTCGAAATAAAACCATTTCATGATAAATGTAGTTTGATGAGAGATGAGCAAAAACACAGTTGGACTGAGAATGAAAGTACACGTAAATGAGGAAGAGTGGGGAAGGGTAGGTCACGGGAAGGATTATCGATTAGTGTCTAGCTGCTTTTTGTCTGCATGTTCCTCCCTTGCACTTCCTTCGTTGATATTCGGGAGACGGACATTGAACCTCCTGCAACACACATATATCGATTGAAATTATGGATACACTGATAATATTTTAATTAGTATACGCTAATTAGAAGGGACGATAAATTCGTATGAGTGAATGAGTTGTTCAAATAAAGTGCATGAGGTGGGTAAGTTTTATCTAAAGTTTACCTACCTCAGAGCATAAAGTCAGACCTACCTCAGAGTTGGGAATGCAAATTCTCTTCCTCAATTGCCATCCACAGATGCATTCACTCCAATCACTCCAATCACTCCACTCAAATGGCTCCCAATCTGTTCCGATTATTGGCTCGATTCCCTTTTGAGAAGGAAGAAGAGTTGAAGGAAGAGTGAAGGGAAGAGGAGAATGAGTAGAGGGAGTCACTGAAGGAACATGAATTTAGTTATTGATTGGTCGCCTGTCGGAATTTTTCTCTCCAAAATCTCCGAAAACAATAGGATTCTTCCGTTTTGGGGGTAGAAACATTGGACTAAATATAAGAAACATTGGACTATATAATAATGGATATCTGTGAAAATGGATTAAATGTAAATAGTAATGTACCAGGTTGAGTGGGTGTGAGTAGAGGGACGGGTTCGATCTCTGGTTCCTTCACTTCGTGATCAGTCTTTCCATCTACAGTATCACTCTCGAATGTTCGAATACTCGAAGAGGGAAGACGATATGAACGTTGAGATGGAATTGAATGAGTACGAAGACGAATTGGATTGGGGTGAATCTGAATATCGATTTTATTTACATCCGAAAAAATGATTTCAAAAGTTCTCCGTAGTACTTTTTTGCGAAGCCTCATTTCCCATTGTTGTTCTGAACTGAGTAAGTCAATCTCTCTTCTTTTAGTTCCTTAGAGAGTCATTGGGAAATGTGACATAAGTCGTCTTTTGGTTGTTCTCTTTCCGCTTTATGATGTCTCCGACTGAGTTCGGACTAAAAATGTGTCCCCCATTCTCAAACTACAGTATCCACTTTCCCAATCTCAAATTACCGTACCTCTTCTCCATTCTCGATGAATCTCACTCCTTTCATGTACGAAGGGCGACGAGTTCGATTACGAATCTGAAATGAGATAAGTGAATTCAACAATAAAATACGGCGGAGATACTACTTCAGTCAATTTTTTTTGTTTTACACAATGTACCTTTCTGGGTCTCTTGGTGGTCGTGGGTACAGTAACCGTGCTTTCTCCCTCAGGGACAAGTCGATCATTGATGTTCTCCATCAACCAATCGAGTGCACGAACTGTGTCCTCGGCGATCTTCTGCAGAAAACAATCAATTATCAGAACGTTCAGGAAGAATTCGTCTCTCTCTTTCAGTACTTCAGATCTTTTCATCGATGTAAAGGGTAACTAACGGGGTTGAGAGGTTCGGGAGGAGTGGCCGGTGCGCGTGTCGTAGCTGTTGTTGTAGTTGTGGTAGTGGATCGAGTCTGCAAGTCACGCATCATTCGAAGAACACCATTATTTTGTCTCGAACAAAGAAGATAAGTTTCCACCAAGCCACAATAAAAATATGCTAGTCACATGATTCCATACATAAAGATTCCATACCTACAAAAAGGAGTGACAGGCCGCCAGAGTAAGTACAAACTCTTGATTTTACACACTCTCTCACTCAAAATGCCTTCCTTCAGTGTAAACCTGTGTGTATTGAATGAATTCTCTAACCGTCGCAGGAATCTTTCTCGTCGTTGTCGTTGGTTTCTTCGATTTCTCCAGTAGAATCACCAATTGTCCTCTAATATCTCGACTTCTCTTGAGATAAGAATGTTGAAGTGGAGTGAGACCTCCATTTTGAGTGGCACGGAAACGGGCCTGAAAGACGAAAGAGATTCAAATTTTGCACGCCAATTTAAGTGGAACTTTTCATTCCTTTCTCAGAAGTTCTCATTTATAAAAATACCTCATATTCCAACTTCTCGATGATTCCATTGACATTCTTGAGTGTGAATTCGAGATCGCGACGAGATTTACTCTCGGCGTTCTAAGAGAATCGAAAGATCAATACCTTTTATTTGAAAAAAAAAACTATCTGCCCGATCGCGAATTTTCAGAAATTGCTTGATTGTCTTTTTCATTCGTGAAACACATCTGTGAAATTAAGTAGGGATGATACTGTGGATAAAATAAATAAAATGATATGACTCACTCTCATTTCTGCCTCAACTCCAAGAAGTTTTGAATGAAGACTATTCTCTTCCTCGAATGGATCAGTGGAGGACATTTTTACTGGCTGAGAAGAATGTCATTATCGATTGATTAGAAAGTTTTAAAAATATTCCCATAGTTGCAACACTCACAATATGGTTGATCTGGCTGCTCTGACTTTGTAGATCTTTCCTCTTTATAACAGGGGAAGAAAGATTGATGTCATCGTCCCCTCCATCCACTTTATGAGGAAGTTTCTGAAATTAAATGTTTGTGCAAAAATTCAATCAATAAATCATCATTTAAGGCATGCGAGTACAAATAGAACTGTTTATACGAAAGAATTAGATAATGTTACCTCTCTTCTCTCATTTTCTCTCCTCCTTTCCACTTCTTTCTCTTCGTCTTCACTCCGAATTCGCTCCTTGTCACTAACAATCTTCGAGGCCGCGGCGACGATTCTGCAATCATTACCGTATTCATCACCGTATTCCACCATTACCGTATTCCACCTTTCCTCTCCCCACAGGGAAAGAAGTCTACGTTTATCGACTTATTTGTAGACTTTCAATCCCCGTTGTCCAGACAGGACCTCAAAGCCCTACTCTTGGACTCGAAAGTATTCTTTTTAGACTTATGACAAACGCTCTGAATGAAATCTTTAAATTGCTCACTTATTCCTCTCCCTACTCTTTTCTTCCTTCTCATTCTTCTCTCTCTTTTCTCCACCCTCATCTCCTTCCGTCGGTTCTTCATATTCACTAGTTTCTTCTTCTTCTTCCTCTTCTCCATGCTCCAAACTCTCCAATTCTTCCTTCTTCTTCGATGGTTCAGTTGTCGATTCAACTGGTCTCTTTCTATGCAGCAACTGAGTCGCTTTGGTAGCGGGCTTGGTGGTTACGGTAGCCACCCTGATCTCAGGCAAATGTCTGGTAGTCGAGGGTACGGTAGTCGGTGCGGCAGTTGTGGTAGTGGTGGTGGAGGTTACGGTAGTCGTCTCTTCGTCTTCCTCATCTTCATATTCCTCTTCAGATGCAAGGATTGGGGGAGGAGGGGAAGATGGGGATACTGTAGAAGGGGGAGATACGGTAGCTGCTCGATTGATCAATGATGCAAGCGAATCGTTCTCTCCTGCAATTAAAAAATATTAACGAAATAATTATCGATTGAAATTGCACTAATGAATGAATTATTTTGGAAAATGTGCTCAAGAAGAGAAATGGAGACGCAAAACAGATTTCATCTGGTTTGTAATCAATTTGTTTGCGGCAGGAGCGTGAATCACTCTTTCTCGAATACTCGTGAATGAGAAGAAAGAGAAGATCAAAAACGGGATTTGTGGATAGTCGAGAGTGAAATGAAGCGAGTTCGACCCCATTCCAAGAGTGAAATTAGCAGCCAACGGAGAGATTCCCCCTATCACTTTCAGTTGTACTTTGAAGTGAGAGAGAAAGTGAGAGAAACTTACGAAGTCTCTCCAGAAGATTGTTGTTCTTGAAGAATGGAGCCTCAGTTGTCGCTACTTTCGCTGCAATTTTACTGAGATAATGAATTTACAAATGAGAGATGAGAGCTTCTTTTAGATCAAATAGTTAGTGAAAGTATTATGACAATTATTTACTTGTCAACTATTGAGAAGCGATCAAAGATGAACCTAAGGGAATTACGATCAGTGTTTCGGCCAGAGTCAATGAACAATAATTAATGACCTACCAGCCTGTGGTTTGAATGGTTGATCGTAGTCAGGATAAAGTTGTTTCATAGCCATCGATCGATCTTCCACGAAGGGATCATCGATATTCTTTCCCTCAGAGGGAGAAGACGTTGTTGCGGCGAGATCACACGATTGGAACTCCTGAACGGAATGATGAGGATACGGTAGACGAACGATCGATTATTCGACGATAAATCGATAACCTTGTTGTGTCCCATGCACTTGAATCCTCTGACGGTGGCACAAGCTCTGACTCTGACTCGAACTCCGCCAGAACAGAAAGACCACGGGGACCAACGGGACCATTCAGATGACATCACTGGAGAAGAGAAGAGATAATCAATCATCAATCCATTATTCTACAGTATGAATTCATGGAACAGTATTTTTTCCTAAATCACAACTAGAATGTTCGATAATTCTATTGATTAGTTATTTTTTTTGTTTTTCCAATATTCCTGAGAGCAAACGAGAATTTTTCGTTCGCTTCTTCCTTACAATTAATTCGAGAGCGATTAAAGCATCGAGAAAAAACCGAGGATGGATCATTTGGTTGATTCGATTATGGAAATTGATCTGAGAGAGGAGATAAGAGAGACACTCACTGTAGATCTCCTGAGCAGCGCATCCTGGAAGAATATAGATAAATAATAATAATAATAATAATAATAATAGCGAATAAAATGTGGCCTTCAAATTCCGAATTTTTAAATACTGAATAATTTAACATCTGCAAATTTACCTGTGAGCAAGGCGAATAAAAGCAATCGATACTTCATTGGAAGGCCTTGATCTGCAAAAAAAGGACATTTGCACTGAAATGTACGAATAAGTGAAAATGCGGGGAAAGTGAACGGAGTTGTTTTCGATTCTCGAGATTGAAATGAAAAGGAATTGCGGATTAAGCGGAGGATGGAGTAAAGGGAAAAGAGAGAGGCTAAATGAGAGGAGCATTCAGATCGAAGAGAAAGATCGAAATGGAGAGATACGAGAGACTTCGTTTGAGTGGGTCAAGAAAGAGATGAAAAGGGATGATGGAAGATCGTGAGAGGAAGAGAGAAGGATGAGGAAAGGAGGAGGAGGAGAGGGAGGAGAAGAAGGAGGAGAGGGAGAAAGAGGAGGAGGGAGGAAAGGGGAGGTGATTACAATGATTGAAAGATCCAACTTGTGAAGCCATGATTGTGTTATATATCCATCAACGAAACTTGAAGGTCGCATGTTTTTGGTGCTGCCATAACGGAAGTTGCCTTACCATGAAGGACTTTGGTTTATGCAACTCGGAAACAAGGTCGAATCTTTTTTGGTCGTATATTTTTTAAAGGTAAAAGGAAAAATAGCTTTTCAGCGAGAAGAACAAATTCTGGAACGTTCCGAGCATTGTCGAAAAAAGTTTCAGTTCGGACCCTCGGATGCGAACAATTTTTTTTGGAAAAAAACTCTAAAAATGCTCTTTTATCAATCAGAAACTGCCCTTTAGATGTATTTCTTAACAAATAAAATTATCATCCAATCAATCCCGACTGCCATCATTCGAGATTCAAGTTATCATACAATTACGCTGCAATTCGATAATGGCGCATTCATTGTCGCTGACCCTTTCAGCTTAGTGGCCAGAGCTTAGGGGAGACTCATGCCACTAGGATCAGGGAACACGCAGCTTAGGGGAGACTCATGCCACTAGGATCAGGGAACACGCAGCTTAGGGGAGACTCATGCCACTAGGATCAGGGAACACGCAGCTTAGGGGAGACTCATGCCACTAGGATCAGGGAACACGCAGCTTAGGGGAGACTCATGCCACTAGGATCAGGGAACACGCAGCTTAGGGGAGACTCATGCCACTAGGATCAGGGAACACGCAGCTTAGGGGAGACTCATGCCACTAGGATCAGGGAACACGCAGCTTAGGGGAGACTCATGCCACTAGGATCAGGGAACACGCAGCTTAGGGGAGACTCATGCCACTAGGATCAGGGAACACGCAGCTTAGGGGAGACTCATGCCACTAGGATCAGGGAACACGCAGCTTAGGGGAGACTCATGCCACTAGGATCAGGGAACACGCAGCTTAGGGGAGACTCATGCCACTAGGATCAGGGAACACGCAGCTTAGGGGAGACTCATGCCACTAGGATCAGGGAACACGCAGCTTAGGGGAGACTCATGCCACTAGGATCAGGGAACACGCAGCTTAGGGGAGACTCATGCCACTAGGATCAGGGAACACGCAGCTTAGGGGAGACTCATGCCACTAGGATCAGGGAACACGCAGCTTAGGGGAGACTCATGCCACTAGGATCAGGGAACACGCAGCTTAGGGGAGACTCATGCCACTAGGATCAGGGAACACGCAGCTTAGGGGAGACTCATGCCACTAGGATCAGGGAACACGCAGCTTAGGGGAGACTCATGCCACTAGGATCAGGGAACACGCAGCTTAGGGGAGACTCATGCCACTAGGATCAGGGAACACGCAGCTTAGGGGAGACTCATGCCACTAGGATCAGGGAACACGCAGCTTAGGGGAGACTCATGCCACTAGGATCAGGGAACACGCAGCTTAGGGGAGACTCATGCCACTAGGATCAGGGAACACGCAGCTTAGGGGAGACTCATGCCACTAGGATCAGGGAACACGCAGCTTAGGGGAGACTCATGCCACTAGGATCAGGGAACACGCAGCTTAGGGGAGACTCATGCCACTAGGATCAGGGAACACGCAGCTTAGGGGAGACTCATGCCACTAGGATCAGGGAACACGCAGCTTAGGGGAGACTCATGCCACTAGGATCAGGGAACACGCAGCTTAGGGGAGACTCATGCCACTAGGATCAGGGAACACGCAGCTTAGGGGAGACTCATGCCACTAGGATCAGGGAACACGCAGCTTAGGGGAGACTCATGCCACTAGGATCAGGGAACACGCAGCTTAGGGGAGACTCATGCCACTAGGATCAGGGAACACGCAGCTTAGGGGAGACTCATGCCACTAGGATCAGGGAACACGCAGCTTAGGGGAGACTCATGCCACTAGGATCAGGGAACACGCAGCTTAGGGGAGACTCATGCCACTAGGATCAGGGAACACGCAGCTTAGGGGAGACTCATGCCACTAGGATCAGGGAACACGCAGCTTAGGGGAGACTCATGCCACTAGGATCAGGGAACACGCAGCTTAGGGGAGTCTCATGCAACTAGGATCAGGGAACACGCAGCTTAGGGGAGACTCATGCCACTAGGATCAGGGAACACGCAGCTTAGGGGAGACTCATGCCACTAGGATCAGGGAACACGCAGCTTAGGGGAGACTCATGCCACTAGGATCAGGGAACACGCAGCTTAGGGGAGACTCATGCCACTAGGATCAGGGAACACGCAGCTTAGGGGAGACTCATGCCACTAGGATCAGGGAACACGCAGCTTAGGGGAGACTCATGCCACTAGGATCAGGGAACACGCAGCTTAGGGGAGACTCATGCCACTAGGATCAGGGAACACGCAGCTTAGGGGAGACTCATGCCACTAGGATCAGGGAACACGCAGCTTAGGGGAGACTCATGCCACTAGGATCAGGGAACACGCAGCTTAGGGGAGACTCATGCCACTAGGATCAGGGAACACGCAGCTTAGGGGAGACTCATGCCACTAGGATCAGGGAACACGCAGCTTAGGGGAGACTCATGCCACTAGGATCAGGGAACACGCAGCTTAGGGGAGACTCATGCCACTAGGATCAGGGAACACGCAGCTTAGGGGAGACTCATGCCACTAGGATCAGGGAACACGCAGCTTAGGGGAGACTCATGCCACTAGGATCAGGGAACACGCAGCTTAGGGGAGACTCATGCCACTAGGATCAGGGAACACGCAGCTTAGGGGAGACTCATGCCACTAGGATCAGGGAACACGCAGCTTAGGGGAGACTCATGCCACTAGGATCAGGGAACACGCAGCTTAGGGGAGACTCATGCCACTAGGATCAGGGAACACGCAGCTTAGGGGAGACTCATGCCACTAGGATCAGGGAACACGCAGCTTAGGGGAGACTCATGCCACTAGGATCAGGGAACACGCAGCTTAGGGGAGACTCATGCCACTAGGATCAGGGAACACGCAGCTTAGGGGAGACTCATGCCACTAGGATCAGGGAACACGCAGCTTAGGGGAGACTCATGCCACTAGGATCAGGGAACACGCAGCTTAGGGGAGACTCATGCCACTAGGATCAGGGAACACGCAGCTTAGGGGAGACTCATGCCACTAGGATCAGGGAACACGCAGCTTAGGGGAGACTCATGCCACTAGGATCAGGGAACACGCAGCTTAGGGGAGACTCATGCCACTAGGATCAGGGAACACGCAGCTTAGGGGAGACTCATGCCACTAGGATCAGGGAACACGCAGCTTAGGGGAGACTCATGCCACTAGGATCAGGGAACACGCAGCTTAGGGGAGACTCATGCCACTAGGATCAGGGAACACGCAGCTTAGGGGAGACTCATGCCACTAGGATCAGGGAACACGCAGCTTAGGGGAGACTCATGCCACTAGGATCAGGGAACACGCAGCTTAGGGGAGACTCATGCCACTAGGATCAGGGAACACGCAGCTTAGGGGAGACTCATGCCACTAGGATCAGGGAACACGCAGCTTAGGGGAGACTCATGCCACTAGGATCAGGGAACACGCAGCTTAGGGGAGACTCATGCCACTAGGATCAGGGAACACGCAGCTTAGGGGAGACTCATGCCACTAGGATCAGGGAACACGCAGCTTAGGGGAGACTCATGCCACTAGGATCAGGGAACACGCAGCTTAGGGGAGTCTCATGCCACTAGGATCAGGGAACACGCAGCTTAGGGGAGTCTCATGCCACTAGGATCAGGGAACACGCAGCTTAGGGGAGACTCATGCCACTAGGATCAGGGAACACGCAGCTTAGGGGAGACTCATGCCACTAGGATCAGGGAACACGCAGCTTAGGGGAGTCTCATGCCACTAGGATCAGGGAACACGCAGCTTAGGGGAGACTCATGCCACTAGGATCAGGGAACACGCAGCTTAGGGGAGACTCATGCCACTAGGATCAGGGAACACGCAGCTTAGGGGAGTCTCATGCCACTAGGATCAGGGAACACGCAGCTTAGGGGAGACTCATGCCACTAGGATCAGGGAACACGCAGCTTAGGGGAGACTCATGCCACTAGGATCAGGGAACACGCAGCTTAGGGGAGTCTCATGCCACTAGGATCAGGGAACACGCAGCTTAGGGGAGACTCATGCCACTAGGATCAGGGAACACGCAGCTTAGGGGAGACTCATGCCACTAGGATCAGGGAACACGCAGCTTAGGGGGGACTCATGCCACTAGGATCAGGGAACACGCAGCTTAGGGGAGACTCATGCCACTAGGATCAGGGAACACGCAGCTTAGGGGAGACTCATGCCACTAGGATCAGGGAACACGCAGCTTAGGGGAGACTCATGCCACTAGGATCAGGGAACACGCAGCTTAGGGGAGACTCATGCCACTAGGATCAGGGAACACGCAGCTTAGGGGAGACTCATGCCACTAGGATCAGGGAACACGCAGCTTAGGGGAGACTCATGCCACTAGGATCAGGGAACACGCAGCTTAGGGGAGACTCATGCCACTAGGATCAGGGAACACGCAGCTTAGGGGAGACTCATGCCACTAGGATCAGGGAACACGCAGCTTAGGGGAGACTCATGCCACTAGGATCAGGGAACACGCAGCTTAGGGGAGACTCATGCCACTAGGATCAGGGAACACGCAGCTTAGGGGAGACTCATGCCACTAGGATCAGGGAACACGCAGCTTAGGGGAGACTCATGCCACTAGGATCAGGGAACACGCAGCTTAGGGGAGACTCATGCCACTAGGATCAGGGAACACGCAGCTTAGGGGAGACTCATGCCACTAGGATCAGGGAACACGCAGCTTAGGGGAGTCTCATGCCACTAGGATCAGGGAACACGCAGCTTAGGGGAGACTCATGCCACTAGGATCAGGGAACACGCAGCTTAGGGGAGACTCATGCCACTAGGATCAGGGAACACGCAGCTTAGGGGAGTCTCATGCCACTAGGATCAGGGAACACGCAGCTTAGGGGAGACTCATGCCACTAGGATCAGGGAACACGCAGCTTAGGGGAGACTCATGCCACTAGGATCAGGGAACACGCAGCTTAGGGGAGTCTCATGCCACTAGGATCAGGGAACACGCAGCTTAGGGGAGACTCATGCCACTAGGATCAGGGAACACGCAGCTTAGGGGAGACTCATGCCACTAGGATCAGGGAACACGCAGCTTAGGGGAGACTCATGCCACTAGGATCAGGGAACACGCAGCTTAGGGGAGACTCATGCCACTAGGATCAGGGAACACGCAGCTTAGGGGAGACTCATGCCACTAGGATCAGGGAACACGCAGCTTAGGGGAGACTCATGCCACTAGGATCAGGGAACACGTTCACTTTGTAAGTGAAATGTCTCTTATATCTAGTCACTTCCACTTACAGGTAAGTGAACATTTTCACTTGGTGTCCTGATCCTAGTGACGTTTTTTTTCTCAGAGTACTGCACCAGAGTAATGATCATTCTTGCCCCGCATGAGATTCTGATCACTCAAGTTGAAGGGTTAGCGAAAATAACCGCATCATAATACATCTGTACCATTCCCAAATTCCTTCACTCAATGCACTCAATCCTTCCTCTCTGCAACATTCTCTGTGCAGTTCTCGTTCCATTCGATAGGATCAACTGCATAAAAAGTGACCTCCCCCCTTCCTTCAATCTTAGTTCTGTCAGGAAAGCGGCCACGCACTGTGTTTTCCCAATTGGAAATGGCTCCTAACAGCGTCTCTTTAGTGCCTTATAGGAAAAGAAACTTCGTGATATCTTTGCTGACAATCCTTCAGGCGTTATGTTCCCTCCCTCAATACCTTCACTTCTTTCTTCTTTTCTTCTCACATTCATCCCCTCATTGCTTCTGTCCATGGTGCCAAAAGGGCGGAATCCCAGCAACCGTCTCTTCTTCTTCTCTTCTCTTCTCTTTCTTCTCTCACTTCTCCTCCTTCTTCTTCTGTTCTTCCATTCATTTTACTATAGCCGAAGGAACGAGATAAGCATCTCCCAAGTGTCAATTGATGGGGTCAAGCGAGGAAAGATTAAAGGATTAGGTAAAGGTAAAGGTACATCCCGACTTCGAGCTGGGCCCGCGGGAGAACACTGCTAGGCCAGTGTTACAAACAGATTCAATCCGGAGTACCCCCTTGCCCCAGACCTATTTATCTGCGTGATCTAGTCACGACTACCAATCCCGAATGGGTGGGCGCCTTGGCGGGATGGTGGCGGTGTCACGGCCGGGAATCGAAAAAAGAAAGATTTGAATAGATTTATCGATGAAGAGTTCTAGCGATAATCTACACTTGGAAAGACATTATTATGAATTGTGTGGTCCCGTGAGTTGGACCGAAAAACAATGGAAAGTGGGAGTTAAGCAATTGCGTCATAATTAGGCAACTAGTCACAATTGTTTTCTATGCTCGACCAGTGATTTCCTTCTCGATAGTCCATGGATCGGATGCTACGGCAGTCTTCTTGATTGTGTCGAAGCACGGAGTTGACTGAAACGATTACGTCATCACTAGGCAATCGAGCAATGGTCAGTTCGATTGGAGTTCCTTTCTCGATCGTTCAGGCTAATCCCGTCTTACCCCTTTTCTCTGGCTGTTTCAAGTTGAGTGACGAGATGTTCAACAATTTAGGATTGCGTTGACAATCAGGAGTTCAGCTTGGGACAATTTTTTTTAAATTTTCTGTAAAAACCTCTCAATGACTACAGCCTCAATCTCCTCCGCTATATTATTTGTTTTCTAGATGGGTACCTGCCTGATTCCAGGGTGGAAATTAAGTTGTTAAGATAATCCAGGATCCAGTTTGGAAGACAATAGTAGATGGTTTCTCAATCCCTCACCTCCTTTGCATCTCCAGCACATTGCACTCTCCAGGCGGGCTTCGATGCGACACAAGCACGAATTCTCGTTCTGAATCCATTGGAGCAACCAGACCACGACATCCATTCTTGCCATTCTCCGTCCATTACTGAAAAGAGAGAAAGAGAGAGAGAGAGAGAGAGAGAAACTTCCTACTTCCTAATCTTATATTCTAAGAATCTTTCTTCGTACTCTGTCATATAGTATGCTATGTATAAAAACTATAAAAAAAATCAATATTTCGCATCCTACGAAGTTCCCCTATAGGAAGAAGCATAGAATGTGTCCCCCCACTACATATTTTGTTTGCATGAATATTTGCAATCTAGGGGAGATCGGAGACGAATTCGTTCATTTCGTGCGTATTTCATTAGAGTGATCGAACACTTTGGTCGGTTCCTCCCTTAATTTCCCGATTGGCATTAATCCGTGAGAGAAGAAGAGAAAGGATTGAGAAACCTGATCGAATCGGCCATTCTTGGCCACTATCAACTGACCCTCACCTAATCACGCACTTTAGAGCAGAGAGAGAGAGAGAGAGAGAGAGAGATAATGCCCTGAGGGAGAGAAGGAATCTCGAGCCATTGCATCACTTAGCCGGTTTGAGATTTGAAATATCCTCGCTTTGTTCACAGTCAATTGAAGATTCTCGATGATTCTCCAACTGTTTTTTGGGTGGTCGAAAGAAAGAACGAAAAAGAGGGTGACGTGAACAAAAAAGTGACAGAATTCGAGATGAGGAAGGCCTCCATTCAACGAATAGAGAGAATAGGAGAGAGAGAGAGAAACGAACGTTTGACTGGAGTAGGGAAGTTAGGAGCGTCAACTGCCTCGAAGAAATCCTCTGGAGCATCGACAATCGAGTTGGGAGCCTGGGAGAGATGATCTTTGATCTTTAGTTGATCTTTGATCTCACCTGTTCTCTCTGTACATTCTTAACTCCGGCGAGTCTCACTCGAAGAGCATCAAGATCTCCTGCAACGATAGAAACTAATTGAATTTCTCCTTAGTCACTCCTTTTCCTCCTTCAAAATACAAAGAAACAACGGAAATTCAAAATTAGAAAATGGCGGGAACAATTTCTTCCTCTTTTTTCCTTTTCCTTACCTACGGCTTTTCCGGCTCGAGAAAGGGGCACATATTGTTCTGCCAGATTGAATTGAGCTCGATCTCCGGAGCCGACGTTCAGGCCCTGCAATCGAATGACTATCGAGAAGTGACTTTAATTGTCTCTACCTTGGCTCCATTCTCAATGGAAACAATGACTCCCGATCCCTTGGGAGGAGAGTGAGTCGCTGCAAATTAATTATATTCCAGAGGAAAAACAACTGAGAAAAAAAACAGGAAAATACTGCGCATTTTTGTAGGCGCTTCCTATATTTCTTTTCTAATTTAAAATATTATTCGCCTCCGGCAAAGATCAATTATTATAATTATTAGAATGAATCTCGATGAAACGTAAAATCAAAAAAAAAGATGCTCAAATTCGTACTTGCTGTGGAGACTGCGAGAATTGATGAGATAAGAAGAGATAGTCGCATATTTGGAAGAAAGAAGAAGAGATTGTGATGAGATATGAATGTCCTCGATTGGCAGAGAAGAGAGAGAGAGAGAGAGAGAGAGAGAGAGAGAGAGAGGGAAGGGGAGGAAGGAGGAGTCAAGATCAATCCCCCACTCCCTTTCACTCTCGAACAACCTGATAGTGAAGGAATGGAGAGAGATTGAACAAGGAGGACGGTTGTATCGGAGGTTCCAGAGATTCGGATTAATAATTGGATGAGATCTCTTCATTTCTCCATGGGTGAGAGGAGGTCTGAGGCAGTTATCTACCCGAAGTTCAAACTGGAGAAAGAAAAAGGAAAAGGAGAGATAAATCAGAAGGATTCGGATGAAATTGGTGATAAATCTCGACTCGAACACGACAGAATCGAAGTTTGTCAACAGGGAAGAGGAAGAAATTGGTTGATTCTCCAATATTCCCATTGCGTTCTGGGAAAAATGCCAAAACAGAATTCGTGGTGAGACCATCATTTACATTACATTATAACTGTCTAACTGTCCACCTACATTTGCATAAAAACGTGAGAATGGCTTGATTCCTACCTTTGTATCTCCATTCTGAAATTGGATGTATTGTATGTTCTTCTCGTTCTTTCTTCTCTTTTCGAATGAATGCATTCGAATGTCGAAGATCCTCACAATAACACACTATGGTTCCATCTCGGTCTCTCTCTCTCTCTCTCTCCCTCTCTCTCTCTCTCTCTCTCTCTCTCTCTCTCCTCACCCTCCTTCCAGTCTTATGAGTGGCAGGGTACGCTACGGGAACCAGCGTTTACGAACCCGCAAAATGCAGGCTTTGTTTGAGATATCTTTCAGTCTGACTAAGACACTCAAACTACGCTATTCCGAGTTCATAATCGTAGGTTCCAAAACATTTGCAATTTGAGAACCTCACGCTCACATCAGTTCTCGATACAGTACCTAATGATACCGTATCGTCATCTCCATTTCTTCCTGTATTCCCTTCTCTGTTCCTGGTCCGTTCCCATTCTCTTGACTCCTTCATCCCATCTCTTCTACCTCTCTCTCTTCTCTCTCTCTCTCTCTCTCTCTTCTCTGATCCTCCTCTTCTTCTCAGATCAAATTTCTACTCGTCTCTTCTCAACTCTCAATATCTCTTCTACAAGGGTGGCCTCTCATCATTTCCAAACTTTCCTCTTCTTTTCCATTTACTCCTTTTAATTTCCTTCTTCTCGAAAGGTCTTCCAATTTGTATCAATTCCCTCCTTTGATTAGTCCAATCAACCATCTCTCTCTCTCTTTCTCTCTCTCTCTTTTCTCTCTCTCTCTCTCTCCCCGCTCTCTCTCTCTCTCTCTCTCTCTCTCTCTCTCTTTCTAAGTCCTCTCACTCTTTTCCCACTCATTGTCAGAGGTACGAGTAACAAAACAATTATTAATATTTGAAGTCGCTCTCTCGATTGCTTTTCATTTTCTCTACAGGGACAGTCCTGTTTTCGATGAATAACTAATTGGACTCTTCCCCTGTCCATACAGTCTTATTAGTACTTTAATCAATGAGTTCTCCCCCCTTCTCTCTCTCTCTCTCTCTCCTCCCTCCATTTCTCCTCCCCTTCGAACACCTTCTCTACAGATCTATTGTCACTGTCTGACTCTATTCATTCTCTCTTTCTCTTTTTCTTTCTTTCCTTTTCTCGCCACTCCAAATCGTCGTGCGATGTGATATCTGACTGAGATGCGAGGCATCCTCCTACCTTCCAATCCCGTCTCTCTCTCTCTCTCCCACTTCTCTTTCCTCTCCTCTCAAACCCATCAGAAGATGTGTCCTCATAATTCGAATGTAGTTATGTAGATAGGTAGTCCCACCTCCCCCTCCCCCTTTTTCCTCTCTCCTCCCCTCCTCTCTCTCTCTTCTCTCTCTCCTCCTCCTCCGGAATCTGTGGCCAAACTTCCTCTTCTTCTCTACAAGTCCATCTCAGTATGTCTTAGTCCCTCCCTCCTTTCTCCTCTTTCCGTCTGAGATTACCGTATCCATCACTCATATCAATCAATAATGGCTTGTATTAATCAAGGAAGGTAAGTAGAAACAGTATCTTTCCACTCCTCCATCTCATTCCTTCCTCTCCTCTCTTCCTTTTCTTTCTTTTGTGATCTGAGTCTCGATCCAATTCATTCGTACCTCTTTTTTTCATTCGTCTCTCTCTCTCTCTCTCTCTCTCTTCATTTCATTCCTTCCCTTCCATAGTCTCAATCTCCTTCTCTTCAGAGTTCAAATGGACAGTGAATATCGAGTTGTTCTCAATGTAGGAGGAGTTAGACACGAGACATACAAACACACTCTCAAGAAGATTCCCGCCACGAGATTGTCCAGGTACGGTAGAGGATAGAAGTACGGTAGAATACGGTAGTCGTCCTTAGTCATAGATGGTTGCATTATGTGTCGTATTTCCATAGAACCTCGAAAGACGACGTAAAATGTCTCGCATAGCAAAGACAACGTATTTTGTACCCAATTATCTCATTTTCTGTCATTTATTCGTTCCACTCATAAGTGTATTATTCCTCCTTCGCTACTCTCTTTTTATTACTCGACGACGCCTCTTTTTCGTTGTGCACACATGCTGTGAAATCGTTGTGACACTCTTTCCATTCCATACACTCTCTCGTCAGTTAGAGAAGACGAGAGAGTGGGAGGAATGAGGAGAGTGAGAGAAAGAGATTTGAGATTGACTACCAATCTGGCGAATTACGATCCTCTTCTCAATGAATATTTCTTCGATCGACATCCAGCTGTGAGTGATCTACTCTTGTAGTCAGAGAGGGGAGAGATGGAACAAGACATTCACACACATCTCAAATCTTCTCTTGTTCACAAGTCCTTCCTATTCATTTTCTTCGTACGATTCTTCGGTGGAATTCAACTTAGAAAATGAATATGATTCCACTAGAATTTCTGAACCAGTTTTCTGAAAGGTGTTAGGAATGAGAGAGCGTGTAAAATGAAGCGAAAACCATATATTTTTTCTTGTTCCCAGTCCCTTTCTCGACATTTGGAATAATAGTAAATCGCCACAAAACCAACTCCGTGAATTAATCTCTATTCTATCAGGTATTCGCACAAGTTCTCAATTATTATCGAACGGGTAAACTCCATTATCCCCTCGATGTTTGTGGTCCTCTTTTCGAAGAGGAATTAAAGGTACGCTCATTTTATTCCCTTCATCTCTGTTGTTTCCCTCTCCATAGTCGCATTTTTCAAGAATCTCTGTCTGTTCTCTCCATTTTTCTCTCTTTTCTCCGTCTACCAAATCGAGTTTCCATTCGAATTCCCTTTCAATTATTCAATTGACTCTTGTGTTCTCCATCGTCAGTCCACCCTCAAGTCTCCCCTTTGGAAGGGTACTCTCCAGAGTGGGGGAGGATACCCTTCCCCCTGGGTGGAGGGTACCCTCCCCTCCCTCATTCTTCCCCAATCTCGACGTGTCCTCGATCGTCAATAGAAACGTTGTCTTCTTTCCCTCTCTTCCCATATGAGACCCCCAGTGTGAAATGAGACTGGGTCTCCCCTCACTACGAATCATCACACAGAAACACTTTTACTACGACGAGGGGGTCAAAATGGAAGGGGGGCAACGATTAAATTATGAGGGCTCTGTTGTCCGTCTCTCTCTCTCTCTCTCTCTCTCTCTCGGGGGGCAGAAACTCTATCCCGTTGATGGAATGATCATCAAATATTCACACTTCCTCGATGCCTTTCCATTCTCTTCTCAAGCCGTCTCCACTGGCAAAACAAAGCATCGCATTTCCCTCTTCTCCCCAAAATCTCGACTCTTTTTCAGTACTGGGGAATCGATTCGAATGAATGTGAGCCCTGTTGTTGGATGACTTTGTCCACTACAAGAGATACCGCTGAGGTAAGGGTCCCGAGGGGAAAGGATTACTGTAATCCCCATCGATGAGGACTACAGTAGCTGATAACAAAAAGGGCAGATTCTACTGATCGGGGTGAGAGAGCGTGAAAACTCGAGAGAGAAAGGCTCTCTCAATTTTATATACTCTCTCGTCCTGTCTGTGGGTTTGGAATCATGTGGGGATAAGCATGATATTACTAGATGATTGTTGATTGGATATAAATATTGAATAAGGAAATGAGGGACAGATGGAATGATTGCAGGTGTTAGCGACTCTCGATGGATTGGATATTGATACGGATGAGAATGCAGAAGGACCGGTGAGTTGAGTAGGAATGATGCAATCACAATGCACAAGAATTGTCTGGAAGGCAGCCACGTAGTGTATTTTATCAATGAGACAATGACACTACGTCATCGCTTTCTCCTTCAGACGCCGAAACATTGCGAATGGGGAATTGAATAGGGATGATGTAATCACGATGGAACCAAGGAGTGGGTGAGAGTGTATAACTGTCCCAATTGCTTCCTTTTTCTGCATTTGTACATCTCATCTCTATCTCGAATAATTTGTAGATATGTTTGACTCATTGAGAGGGAAGCACAAATTATTTGGAAACTCTCTTTCGTCTTGTCAGATTCGAATTAGTCTTCTTCTCTGTAGTCACTCCTCTCTTCTCATCCATCAATTATTGATTAGGAAGAGTCGAGTAATCAAAGGAGAGAAGTTTCGGCACGTCGTGGGAAGGATTCTCGCATTCATACAAAGTGAATAGAGAGAGAAGGGGAAAAGATCAATCGAGAGAGAAGGGAAGGGATCACATTCTCATAACTCACGTTTCACCGTGGGATGAAGGGATTTCTAAAAGAGAATACCGAAAGAATAGGAGGAAGACGAAATAATGGCACAAGGCCGGAAAAATTGCCATCTCAAAAGATTTTTTTAAAGGTTCTCATCCGACCTAGTTCCGAATGAATAAATTGAAGTGTATCATCATTGCAGGAATTATACCGTCGATTTGGATGGGAGGATGACTATCACAATCAGAGTTTGTCCAAATGGCAGAGACTCAAACCAAAGATATGGAGAATATTCGATGAACCACGATCTAGTCGATTAGCCAATGTGAGAATGAGAGAGAGAGATGCCAAAGATCAAAGATCACTTCAGGTAGTGGCAGTAGTCTCGATATTCTTCCTTCTCATTGCCATTTGTGCTTTCTGTCTCAAGACTCATCCAGGACTGAGAATTCCCAATCTAATCACAAATCCGGGACCAAATAAATCAGGCGAGTCAACCTTTTATTCATTGAATCTCTCTATTCCTCCTCTAATCTATGTGATCCATCTCGCCCTCTTCCAGAAAGGGGCGACAAATTGTGTAAACGAGAAAGGGCTCTCTCACTTTAACACACCATCTGGATCCTCACCCCTTTCTAGAGGTTGGCAATTATGTTTCCTCTTACAGACCTCGTCTTCGAAGGATCTTCTCGATCTTTTCGATCAGTGGGCACAAAATACCAGGAGCCATCGATAACAATTGAGAAGCAGAACTCAAAGGCCCACCATGGATTCACTGTTTGTCTCATCGATTCATTTAAATTTTATGCTAAAATTCTTACGTTTACTAGTTCTGATCTTCTTATTGACTAGGAAACAACGCTTTCGCATACAGTTACACCTAACATTTGATCTTTGATCTCTCTCAGATGGTCGAATTCGTGTGCAACGTGTGGTTCACAATCGAAATCGTCGCCCGATTCTTCTCGTGTCCCAATAAATGGGAATATTTCAAGGTGAGAAGAAGAGAATTTATTGAGATGAGAGAGAGAGAGAGAGACGCACCCAATGTCTGAGTGTATTCCGAAGTGGAATGGAATGCTCCCCATTCCTTCCTCCTCTCTCATCTCCAACCAAAATAGATTCCATTCCGGGATATTCTAGTCTAGTATAGATGACGTCATGATTCATTCCTCTGTGTAGGCCATGTCTCTCTTCTGATTGGGTCCAATAGATCACTGTTCTTGTTGGAATGCATTACCCATCTAATCTCTCTCTTTTCATTCTCTCTCTCAATTCATTTCAAATGCAGTCATCGAGTCTCTCTCTCTCTCGTTTCTCTTCCAAACCGTTTTCCCTCCCCTCTAGAGAGAGAAAGAGACTCAATCGTGAAGGGGACTCCAATTAAAGAGACATTTGTCCCTCGTCCTCTCTCTTCTACCACATAACGACCTTCTCACGTGTAAGCTATCCAGAAGAGACAAGAAACTGACATCCAAAGGGGGAGAAGGGAGGGATGGAGGGACTAGACAAGGGACCACACTAGAAGAGTTTCTCAACTATAGACCGAAAGGTTATGTACCAAGAGTCCAAAATGTTGAAAGATTTTACGATTTTTGCCGAAAATCGAAAATATGGATTGAATGGTCAATTTTCAGACCTTGCGATCATAAAATTTTATCTGATTTTTCCAAAGTTCATCTAAAAATACAAAATGCTACCAGTGTTTGTAACCTCGAGCGTCTTTTGGTCTATAGACTCATCTCTCATGAATGTTCACCATACGTGGGCACGGGGTGCAGGGGCACTCTGCAAAAATCAAAATAATAAAAATCGATATGGGGAAACAATTAGAATTGTCGGGGGCGCCACGCAATGAGCTCTACTGGTGCGAGGGGGGGGATCTAGACTTCGCAAAACGGGTCGGATAAGTGCTGCTCACTAATGGCGTTCGCTACAGGCGCCCGTGTGTATCATCGATCTCGTCGCTACTTCCACCTTCTATATCGATCTCATTATGAATTACTTCGTGGGAGCTACAGCTGATCTCGAATTCTTCTCAATCATTCGAATTCTTCGTCTATTCAAACTCAGTCAGCACTCAAATGGACTCAAGATCCTCCTACACACCTTCAGGTAAAAACTGGATCTTGTTTTCAAAAAAAACTTCTATTTTTTTGAATTCGTTCAAAGCCTATTTACAATTCAGGGCGTCAGCGAAGGAATTAATGCTTCTCGTTTTCTTCCTCGTTCTGGGCATTGTTGTATTCGCATCTCTCGTTTACTATGCAGAACGAGTGGAGGAGAATCCCGACAACCAATTCCATTCCATCCCAGTCGGACTCTGGTGGGCGGTATGTTACTACTGCATATTCAACAGTCAACTCAATCATTCAAACTTGTACTAATCATGGTGCGCAAAATTCATGGGTGCAAAGTGCGAAAAAGTTTTTTTTGCACTCTATCATAACTTTCCCTAGTGAAGGTAGAGACATCATAAAGTAATGGGGTAACCACATTTGGAACATTTTACTTTTTTATTGGAGAAATTTCGCACAGGTAGAGCTAAGTTTCACGACTTTTCCATCCTCATAAGGTGCAATTGAACCCGTGAAATTTTTACAGCATAGAATAAAGCAGTAGACAATAATAACAAAAGTTGTTCGAAATTCGTGTTCAGATCGTAACAATGACCACCATTGGGTATGGTGACATCACTCCTCATACTTGGCTTGGTCGTCTCATTGGTTCCATTTGTGCACTAGCTGGTGTGCTCACAATCGCCCTACCCGTACCGGTATGCTCATTTCAGTTTTTTCGAACCCCTTAAAAATCTTTAAAACCTTTAAATTGTGAAAACAGAAGCAGCATAGTTGAATGTAACTGCGGGATTGGTTATCTCTCTTAGTTACTAACTCAATTCATCTATCAGGTAATAGTCTCCAACTTCGCAATGTTCTACTCTCACACACAAGCTCGCAGTAAAATGCCCAAGAAGCGACGAGGGGTTCTATCAGTTGATCAAGTGAAACAACATCCACAAAGGAATCATCCACTCATCTCTCACACGAATCTACCCAAGAGAGTTAGCAACCATGTAAGTTAAAACAACCATAGGTCGACAAGGTGGGTAGGAAATGTCGAAAATGTGGATAGGGTTTTGCAAAATTGGCCATGAAAATTCCAGAACGTGTGCAGGATTTCTTTTCTTTCAAAACTAGTCTAATAAATGACAAAATAGAGGTAGGTTTAGTTGATTTTTTAACGTACATATCGATCTATGCAGACAACTATTCCATCTAGAAGTGATCGTCTATCGCTTGCAGGAACACACTTCACTCATCTCATCAAACGGGAACAATGGACCTCCTCACACTTTCATCTGATCTTTGATCTTCTTCCCATTCCATCTCATAGTCATTCATTCCCGTGCCTTGTCTCCCTTTCGGGTATTTCATCCCCCCCTGTGACCACTCCCTCTATCCAGTGACATACTCATCAGTCTTCCATTACATTACTTCATTCATTCGACCACACACCATTTACACACAATCAATCACAAAAAGGGCAATAAACTTGGTTTCAGCCTATACCTAATTCATTATTAACAGCCAGATCGAGAAGGGTGCGGAGACGGGAAAAGAGAGACAGACAAAAGTGGAAACTACGTAAGCGTTATTTTGAGATAAGGGTATTTGTTTAAAAATCAACAAAATCTTTTCATCTAACGATGAAGAGATTGAGATATTAAAGATTGAGCTAACCAAAGTAGAAAGAATCGGAACAAAATTCCAAATAAATAAACTTGTCAACGATGGATTCGCCCTTTAGATGAAATTGGAGTGGATAGAAATAGACTTCTTCTTGATATACTCACTTCACTCACCTTATCTATTCCATCTCCAATTTGATCTCCAATTCTCCTTCTTTATCTTCCTCGTACTCTTCTCCCTCTAATCTCACCTCCACATGGGACTCCTTCTTAGTCACCCTCTCCTCCTTCTCCTTCTCCTCCTCTTCTTCACTTTCCTCTCCTCCTTCCATTCCATCATCTCCTCTTCTCCTCACAATGCTCTTCATTCCCTTCACTTCTTCTTCCTCTTCTCTTTCTATTCCCGATGCGAGATCTCTCTCTAATTCAGCCTCACGGGCGACGATCAGCGTCTGAAACAATCACTAATTAATTACACACTCCACAAGAGAACACAATGGTGGCCTCATTTGTTTGCCTACATTCGTAAATTTTGCGCAGATATAGCTTACAATGTCATTTGGACTATGAACTTTTTTATCAAAAAAATAGTATTTAATGCGTTACAAAAAAGTGTCAACGTTCTTTTTAAAAATCAAATTCGTCTTCAAATCGAAGATCCCTTATAAATCGTGCTTGAGAAAATAATTTTAAAGGACGTCCACAAAGTTTTCGCACTTCCAGTTTTCCGTGAAGTTTTTGAAACATTACACTTCCTGGTCACGATTTTTCATCTACTAGGTAAGTTTGCAGTTCTACAGAAGGCGTAGTCTAATCATGACTCCCTTGTCAAAACTCGAAAAGTAGTGAGAGGTGGTCGTCACACCAACATGCTATAGCAATGCTACATACGGGTAAAGCGAAAAGAGGGAGAAGAAGAAACTTTAAAAAGTGAAAAACTTTCCGGACATTCTTATACACCAGATCTGTACATTTTTTTTTATTTTTCGAAAAAAAACTAACCCTTTTCGCGCGCTAACCCACTTGGCCATGGATTTGGTGATTTAAATTTTGTAAAATTTTAAAGCAATTCTGGTCTATTATCATATGCAAAAGGTTCTGAGAAGATTGCGTGATTTTGAAGCGATTTATAGCGAAAAAAACGAAAAAATTTGCAACGGAAGGAATAACAAACAAACAGACAGACAGACAGACGTTAGCATTTTCTAATATATAGTAATATGTACACATCACATCACCATTAGCATATTACCATTTTTGTTGTTGTTTATTCTTCAATAAAATCCTTTTCGAAATAAAAAATTAGTGTCCTTATGGAACAAACAAAAAAAACAATTTTATAGCTTAGCTCAATTTTTTTCTTCAAAATGTTGGTAATAAAAAAATTTTTAATTGGCGGTCCATATATAAGAAAAAAAAATTAAATCCGGTGTTCTCGAATCTGGTGTTTTTTTGTCATATGTGCAAGAAAATTGGCAACGGAATATACATCAATTTTATAACGAAGTTGGAGATGAGCGTTTTTTTTCTCTGAAACTTCATTTGAATGCAAAAAAAATTCCTATAAAAGTGCCCGAGACATAGGTCAAATGGGTTTCTCGCAAGTTCGCAATTAGCATAGGGCCGGGCATGTAAATAGAGGCTTTCATGTGTCTGCCCTGCACTCTCTCGCTATGTTAATCGGGTTTACATGCAAAGTGCAGAAGTGCCTATCTTCGCTAGCGAAGACCTATTTGACGTATGGCCCGAGATCTAAAAATCCAAAATTTCACAATGTTTCTGAAAGTCTCAAATTAATCCAATCATTTTTTTACTCCACATAAGGAGTCTTGTTAGTAGTACTTCAAACATAGTGATATGTGAATAATATCACTGCCGGTTTTTTTCATTCCGATTATGTCGTGCCGAAAACGGTATGAGCATTTTCATGCGGATTAGTGAAAAATAAAATATATTTTAAAACGGTAAAAAATTGAATTAAAATTGAATTCCTGAGAATTGTTCCATAAAATCTCAAGAGGGGATAATTTTCGCGTACGATATTGTGTATGATTTTGTATTTTTGACTGTCCAATTTTCCCTTATTATTTGTTTTTTAAACTCATGCCGAATATGCCGTTATGCCGGAAATACTTCATGCCAAACAGCCCTGATAGTTATGAAGGGAACGAACAATTTTGAATATTTTTGTCAAACAAACACGCCATGGTCGTGCAATCTCTCAGAATTCTTAGTATCAATTATTATTTTCAAATTACATTATTAATTTATAAAGCAACAATTATTGCTAAAATCGCGCGCTTTAGAATATTTTTTTTTATAAAACTAAGGATACAAGTATTATTGCACTTTTTATTTTCAGATATTTACGAATTTGTCTTCGAAAATTTTATTTTCGACTTTTATATAAAATAATTGTTCACAGTCCTGAAATTGAAACATAACAAAGATGTCTTTTTTTAAATAAGAACAAACTATCGCATAAAAATGCGCATTGAAAATTAGAGAAGCCTGACCAACTGAAATTTTTCTTCAAAAAAAAAAAACAAAAAAAAAAAAAAAAAAAACAATTTACCACGTTTGAACACTACGAGTCGTGTTACAGCCTCACGGCCCAAAATCAATAACTTTTGTGAGTGATCTAGAGTTCCCCATGGATACTACGGGTCGAATTGAAAGATTTGGTGCGAATGTCGGAAACTGATAGTCTTACTGAGCCGCATAATCAGTGATATTTTCTGCTTTCACTCGCCCATCTATCTATTAACCATCTTGAACTATAGCTGGTGACTCTTCACAGTATTCCTACCTGTAGAGATGCAGCGGAGTTCTTGAGTAGTTCGAGAGACTGGAGAGTGTGCTTTGCAGGGAGATAGAAGATAGTGGGAGTAGTCTTTGTTCCAATGAAGTTTTGGAGTCTCTTGTAGTGAGAAGTCTTCTCCTCTGCCTCAAATTTACAAGATCATAAAGTCGTTTTAAATGGATTTATATTATTTTAAAAATGGAAGAGTAAATAACTATCACACTAACATATTGAATGAGAGCCTTTCTTCTCGTGAGATCCTTCAGTTTTTTCTCCTGATCACGTCTTTCATTCATTAGCATCACCTGAGAAATATTGTATAGAGATGGAAAACATTGAATGAATAAATTGAAAGTCACACTTTATCGATAAACTGACCCTTTCATGTCTCTCCTTCTCCTTGTCTCCCCTCTTCTGATCTTCAAGTTTCTTCTCAACTTCCGCTAATTTCTCGGCCTATAAATTGAAAAAAGTGCGTTCAATATGTTTGCAATATTCCCGACACTTGACATATTGTTAACACGAGTGCACAGCGTACCTGAGCTTTCTCGGCATTAGCTATTTTCTTCGTATCCTTCTGGACTTTCTGCAGAGTTCCCACGAGAAGACTGCCGAACAGACGACGATTTCTGTAAACCCAAAGTGTTAATGGATCCTTTCCTCCTAATATTGCAGCATTTGTGTTTTAAAAGTCTCTAAATACCTCTGTTTGACTTCCTTCACTTCCTTGTCTC
>BTSY01000092.1:0-29614 GCA_036245785.1 Pristionchus fissidentatus
CTTCCCATGTGGCTCCATCAAACTTCATGTTTGGGATGCTCATGTGAAAGCAAACGAATCCTCATGTAAAATCCATGCTCGTCTAGGCACGGTTTTGTCGGTTCATGCAAAATCACGAGAAATTCTCGTGAGACGGTGACTTTTTCAAGTTACCTGGTTGATCCTGCCAGCGGTGATATGCTCAGATAAAAGATTAAGCCATGCATGTCTAAGAACATATGTGTAAACATGAATCTGCGAACGGCTCATTATGAACACCCCTAACCTACCCAGTTATCGTATCCGAAACGGATATCTGCGTTAATTTTGGAGCTAATACGTGCACCAGAGCACCGCCAGCAATGGTAGTGCGCACTTATTAGAACAAGGCCGACTGGGGCAACCCTTTTGGTGACTCTGAATAATTTCGCGGATCGTATGGTCTTGTACCGACGACGTACTGGTCGGGGGGGTGCCCTATCAACTATTGATGGAAGTCTATGTGTCTTCCATGGTTGTAACGGGTAACGGAGAATCAGGGTTCGACTCCGGAGAGCTAGCCTTAGAAACGGCTATCACATCCAAGGAAGGCAGCAGGCGCGTAAATTACCCACTCTCAATTCGAGGAGGTAGTGACTATCAATAACGAGACAGATCTCTTTGAGGTCTGTCATTGAAATGAGCACAACTTAAAGACTTTAACGAAGTCTATGGGAGGGCAAGTCTGGTGCCAGCAGCCGCGGTAATTCCAGCTCCCAACGTGTATATCGTCATTGCTGCGGTTAAAAAGCTCGTAGTTGGATCTAAGTTTATGACAGTAGTTCTCCATGTGAGATACTGCGTGTCTGAACTGTTTCGCCGGTTTTCCTTGTCTTCGGACTTGGTGGCTGGTGTTGTAACTTTGATTAAATCAATGTGATTAAAACAGGCGTTTGCTTGAATGCTTTATCATGGAATAATAGAATATGACTTCGGTCCATTCTGTTGGTCTTGGGATTGAAGTAATGATTAAGAGGAATAACTCGGGGGCATCCGTATCGCTGCGTGAGAGGTGAAATTCTTGGACCGCAGCGAGACGACCGATTGCGAAAGCATTTGCCAAGAATGTTTTCATTAATCAAGAACGAAAGTCAGAGGATCGAAGGCGATTAGATACCGCCCTAGTTCTGACCGTAAACTATGCCAACTAGCGATCAGGTGGTGGTAGTTTAGCCCTGCCTGGGAGCTTCTCGGAAACGAAAGTCTTCGGGTTCCGGGGGTAGTATGGTTGCAAATCTGAAACTTAAAGGAATTGACGGAAGGGCACCACCAGGAGTGGAGCCTGCGGCTTAATTTGACTCAACACGGGAAATCTCACCCGGACCGGACACTATAATGATTGACAGATTGAGAGTTCTTTCTTGATTTGGTGGTTGGTGGTGCATGGCCGTTCTTAGTTCGTGGATTGATCTGTCTGGTTTATTCCGATAACGAACGAGACTCTAACCTGCTAACTAGTGGCGCGATAGTTTGGTCGTGTCTACTTCTTAGAGGGATAAGCGGTGTTCAACCGCATGAGATTGAGTAATAACAGGTCTGTGATGCCCTTAGATGTTCGGGGCTGCACGCGCGCTACACTGGAAAGTGCAGCAAGCGTTTTTAACCTTGACCGAAAGGTCTGGGTAATCTTTTGAAAGCTTTTCGTGTTTGGAATAGAGGATTGCAATTATTTCTCTTGAACGAGGAATTCCCAGTAAGTATGAGTCATTAGCTCGTGCTGATTACGTCCCTGCCCTTTGTACACACCGCCCGTCGCTGCCCGGGACTGAGTTGCCTCGAGAAATGCGGGGACTTTCGGCGTTGGGTTTCCCTTCGCTGATGGGAACCGCATTAATCGCAGTGGCTTGAACCGGGCAAAAGTCGTAACAAGGTGCGATTAGGAGAACCTGACCGCGGATCATTGTCGATCACCCTTATTACGTACTGTAATTTGACTGAATTGAATGGAATGGAATGAATCTTATTGGATTATGAATGAAATACTGAAACTGTCTGGTGGCTATGAGACGTCGGTCGGAGCATGCTCTTCAGTGCATGTAGGCGGTCTCGTCAGGGCGAGTTCATTCTCGTGCCAGCCTTAAAGACAATCCCGGCCTCGAAGGGATTGCGCCGACATTCGCATTGGATCTCGAAATATGAACGATTGTTCGGCTCGGCGGCTCCGGCTGCTTTGCTGTTCGATCACCTTTGTACAACTCTACGTGGTGGATCACTAGAGTCTCGGTTCGATGAAGATCGCAGCTAGCTGCGATAAGTAGTGCGAATTGCAGATACAATGAGCACGAAATCGTTGAATGCACATGGCGCCGGCGGGATAACCGTCGGCACGTTTGGATTAGTGTTGAATGTACTATTGTGTCGTTCGCTCGCAAGGGTGTTCGACTGTGTCGTGGCGCGAGCTTCTCGGTAAGTTCCCGTCATCAGATCTCTTCGTGGCAAAGCTTGCTCGTGCTTCGGCGCTTGCATACCGCACCTCGTCGTGTCTCTTGTCTGATCCTCTGTGATAGGACGTTGCGTGACCGCCGATTCGTTAGCCGCCGCTCTTGGCTTTCGGTCGCACTGCGCATTTCCCTATTCCGCCGGGCCTCTGGGCGGCAGAGCTTCAGCATGCTATGGGAGACTAACGGCATCTGAGGATTCTAGTACGAATCAACCTAATCTCAAGCGTGACTACCCGCTGAACTTAAGCATATCAGTAAGCGGAGGAAAAGAAACTAACAAGGATTCCCTGAGTAACGGCGAGTGAAACGGGATAAGCCCAGCGCATAATCGCTCAGGTTCTACCTGTAGTGAGGTGTTGCGTATAGGCGCGTTCGTCTGGTGTCGGTTGTTGCTCGAAGTTCGCTCGAACGCGACTTCCCGTAGTGGGTGCTAGGCCCGTGCGGGCTTCGACTGTGCCAGTTGAGCGTGTCTTGGAGTAGAGTTGCTTGGAAGTGCAGCTCAAAGTGGGTGGTATACCACATCTAAGGCTAAATATGACCGAGACTTCGATAGCGAACAAGTACCGTGAGGGAAAGTTGCAAAGAACTTTGAAGAGAGAGTTCAAGAGAATGTGAAACCACGTGGGGCTAAGCGGATAGAGTTGACGAAACTGGCGGTGTTCAGTGCTCGTGATCGGGTTCGCTCGTGATCGGGTGCGCATTCATCGTCGGTGCGTGCTGGGACGTTTGGTGCTCCCTTCTGAAGGCTTCAGAGTTGCCCACGCTTGCGTGGTAGTATTTTGTTGCCGGAAGTTGATGTGAGCGCTAGGCGTAATCGTGGCCAGGCCTCTGCGCGGTCGGGCGTTCGGTTGTGCTCTGCTTGGTGGTCGGACATGTCTGGCTATCTCGTATGTGTGCAGCTGTGCGTTCGCCTGCCTATGGTCCACTCCCGGTATGTGAAAGTCGACCACCTATCCGACCCGTCTTGAAACACGGACCAAGAAGTCTAGTATGTACGCGAGTCATTGGGTATCAAACCTATTGGCGCAATTAATGTAAAGGGCGGCTTGTTCGTCTGATATGTGATCCGTCGGTCTCGGCCGGCGGCGCAACATAGTCCCATGCCAACTGCTTGCAGTGGTGTGGAGATGGAGCGTACACACTAGGACCCGAAAGATGGTGAACTATGCCTGAGCAGGACGAAGTCAGAGGAAACTCTGATGGAAGTCCGAAGCGGTTCTGACGTGCAAATCGATCGTCGGACTCGGGTATAGGGGCGAAAGACTAATCGAACCATCTAGTAGCTGGTTCACACCGAAGTTTCCCCCAGGATAGCTGGAGTTTAAGTTTGTTGTATCTTGTAAAGCTAATGATTAGAGGACTTGGGGACGAAATGTTCTTAACCTATTCTCAAACTTTCAATGGGTATGATGTCGCGGTTGCTTAAGTGAACCGTGGCTGCGAAAACAAGCTCCAAGTGGGCCATTTTTGGTAAGCAGAACTGGCGATGTGGGATGAACCAAACGTCGGGCTAAGGTGCCTAACTCTCCGCTCATGAGACCCCATAAAGGGTGTTGATTGATATAGACAGCAGGACGGTGGCCATGGAAGTCGGAACCCGCTAAGGAGTGTGTAACAACTCACCTGCCGAATCAATCAGCCCCGAAAATGGATGGCGCTTGAGCGGGGGACCTAAACCCGGCCGTTGTTGGCTTGTACGTTTCGTGCGTCTGGCCTCAACGAGTAGGTGTGTCGCGGTGGTTAGCGTCGAAGGCTTAGGGCGTAGGCCCAGCTGGAGCTTCCATCGGTGCAGATCTTGGTGGTAGTAGCAAATAATCAAGTAAGAATCTTGATGACTGAAGTGGAGAAGGGTTCCACGTGAACAGTAGTTGTATGTGGGTTAGTCGATCCTAAGATACTGGCTAATGCCTTGTATCATTGACGTCGAGCTTCGTGCTTCTCGTCTAATATCGAAAGGGAAACGGGTTAATATTCCCGTACCTGTAAATGTGAATTGGTAGTCGCAAGACTGCCTTGGCGGTAACGCATTCGAACTTGGCGATGCTATGTGTGATCCGGGCTAGAGATCTCTTCTCTAGTTAAGGAACGGACTCCCTGGAAACGGTTCAGCCGGAGATAGGGACGTTGTTTCCGTATAGCGCCACGGTTTCTGTGGTGTCCCGTGTATCATGCATGGCCCTTGAAAAGCCAAGGGAGCAATTCAATTCGCATTACTGATCGTACCCATATCCGCAGCAGGTCTCCAAGGTTCGTAGCCTCTAGTCGATAGAATAATGTAGATAAGGGAAGTCGGCAAATTTGATCCCTACCTTCGGAATAAGGATTGGCTCTAAGGACCGGTCTGTACGGGCTTTGCAATGAAGCTTGGTCGGTGGCGCTTTGATTGGCTGGGCTTCGGTTCGGTTGATCTAATGGCGTCGCTGCCTTGTGGACTTGCCTTGCTGCGTGCATGCGTTTCGGCGTATGTACTTCGTGCGACACTTAACGGTTGACTTAGAACTGGTACGGACTCGGGGAATCCGACTGTCTAATTAAAACAGAGGAGATAGATGGTCCTTGCGGACGTTGACTATCTCTGATTTCTGCCCAGTGCTCTGAATGTTAACGTGGAGTAATCTGCTTAAGCGCGGGTAAACGGCGGGAGTAACTATGACTCTCTTAAGGTAGCCAAATGCCTCGTCATCTAATTAGTGACGCGCATGAATGGATTAACGAGATTCCCACTGTCCCTATCTACTATCTAGCGAAACCACAGCCAAGGGAACGGGCTTGGAAAAAACAGCGGGGAAAGAAGACCCTGTTGAGTTTGACTCTAGTTTGACTCTGTGACGAGTCTTGAGAGGTGTAGTATAAGTGGGAGACCTCGGTCGCAATTGAAATACCACTACTTTCATTGATTCTTTACTTATTCGGTAATACGAGGATTGGAGCTCGTTCTCCTTCCTTCTGGTGTTAAGCGTCGGCTCTCGGAGCCTTCGCGACTCGGACCGAAGACAGTGTCAGGCCGGGAGTTTGACTGGGGCGGTACATCTATCAAAACGTAACGTAGGTGTCCTAAGGTGTGCTCAGAGGGGACGGAAACCTCTCGTAGAGCAAAAGGGCAAAAGCCCACTTGATCTTGATTTTCAGTACTAATACAGACCGCGAAAGCGTGGCCTATCGATCCTTAAAACCTTGATGGTTTCAAGTTTGAGGTGTCAGAAAAATTACCACAGGGATAACTGGCTTGTGGCAGCCAAGCGTCCATAGCGACGTTGCTTTTTGATCCTTCGATGTCGGCTCTTCCTATCATTGCGAAGCAGAATTCGCCAAGCGTTGGATTGTTCACCCTCTAATAGGGAACGTGAGCTGGGTTTAGACCGTCGTGAGACAGGTTAGTTTTACCCTACTGTTGACTGGTTGTTGCAATAGTAATCCTACTTAGTACGAGAGGAACCGTAGGTTCGGACCACTGGTTCATGCGGCTGGTCGATAGACCAATGCTGCGAAGCTACCATCTGTTTGATTATAACTGAAAGCCTCTAAGTTAGAATCGGGGCTAATAAAGGTAACTATGTTTTGGCTCCCCGGTGTCGGGTGGCTCTCTTTAAGTACGCCGCAAGGCTACTGCGTATGCCCTTTTCTATGACCTTGTCTGTTCGGGGAATCTGTTCAGGCTGTCATATCGGATCATTCCGATTCAATGTCGGGGCGCGAGATCTCTTGTAGACTACTTGAGTAGTGGTCGAGGTGTTGTACTCAGTAGAGCGACGCATGTCGCGATCTGTTGAGACTCTGCCGTTGACCGTTTGGTTTGTTTTTGCTTTTTTTTTGGTAGTGCCCATTGGTCTGGTATCAGGGTCTTGCGTCCGGCCACTTGGTGGCTGGGTTCGGTCGGCAGGTTAGTGGGGTAGCCAAATGCCTCGTCATCTATCAAGGGGGTTCCTTATGCGTTTTCACATGAGTCTGTGACTGGGGAGGTTGGAAGATGGACGCTTATGTGTTTGCACATGAGTCTGTGAGAGGGGATAGGGAGGGGGTGAGGTTCATGTGTTTTCACATGAGTTTGCGATTTCTTCGCAAGTTCATGTGAATTCACATGAGTTGGTGGTTGCTCAGTCAGTCTATGTGTTTTCACTTGAGCCGATAAGTCACTACCACTCATCATATGGGTATCCCCATAGGATTGAGGATGGCTTTCGTCGAAACTCGCATTTTTGCTTGAGTCGCAAATGTTACACAGCCATGGTCGGTCGGGGCATGGTCCCGCGCCTATATTCGTCTAAAGTGATATGAAGTCGCTGTTTCTGCTTGTCAGAGACGTCTGCGATGCAATCTAATGCGAGAGCCCTTATGTGGTTTGAGCGCTTTTGACTGTTCATTGCTAATCAGCAATAAACTTCCCATGTGGCTCCATCAAACTTCATGTTTGGGATGCTCATGTGAAAGCAAACGAATCCTCATGTAAAATCCATGCTCGTCTAGGCACGGTTTTGTCGGTTCATGCAAAATCACGAGAAATTCTCGTGAGACGGTGACTTTTTCAAGTTACCTGGTTGATCCTGCCAGCGGTGATATGCTCAGATAAAAGATTAAGCCATGCATGTCTAAGAACATATGTGTAAACATGAATCTGCGAACGGCTCATTATGAACACCCCTAACCTACCCAGTTATCGTATCCGAAACGGATATCTGCGTTAATTTTGGAGCTAATACGTGCACCAGAGCACCGCCAGCAATGGTAGTGCGCACTTATTAGAACAAGGCCGACTGGGGCAACCCTTTTGGTGACTCTGAATAATTTCGCGGATCGTATGGTCTTGTACCGACGACGTACTGGTCGGGGGGGTGCCCTATCAACTATTGATGGAAGTCTATGTGTCTTCCATGGTTGTAACGGGTAACGGAGAATCAGGGTTCGACTCCGGAGAGCTAGCCTTAGAAACGGCTATCACATCCAAGGAAGGCAGCAGGCGCGTAAATTACCCACTCTCAATTCGAGGAGGTAGTGACTATCAATAACGAGACAGATCTCTTTGAGGTCTGTCATTGAAATGAGCACAACTTAAAGACTTTAACGAAGTCTATGGGAGGGCAAGTCTGGTGCCAGCAGCCGCGGTAATTCCAGCTCCCAACGTGTATATCGTCATTGCTGCGGTTAAAAAGCTCGTAGTTGGATCTAAGTTTATGACAGTAGTTCTCCATGTGAGATACTGCGTGTCTGAACTGTTTCGCCGGTTTTCCTTGTCTTCGGACTTGGTGGCTGGTGTTGTAACTTTGATTAAATCAATGTGATTAAAACAGGCGTTTGCTTGAATGCTTTATCATGGAATAATAGAATATGACTTCGGTCCATTCTGTTGGTCTTGGGATTGAAGTAATGATTAAGAGGAATAACTCGGGGGCATCCGTATCGCTGCGTGAGAGGTGAAATTCTTGGACCGCAGCGAGACGACCGATTGCGAAAGCATTTGCCAAGAATGTTTTCATTAATCAAGAACGAAAGTCAGAGGATCGAAGGCGATTAGATACCGCCCTAGTTCTGACCGTAAACTATGCCAACTAGCGATCAGGTGGTGGTAGTTTAGCCCTGCCTGGGAGCTTCTCGGAAACGAAAGTCTTCGGGTTCCGGGGGTAGTATGGTTGCAAATCTGAAACTTAAAGGAATTGACGGAAGGGCACCACCAGGAGTGGAGCCTGCGGCTTAATTTGACTCAACACGGGAAATCTCACCCGGACCGGACACTATAATGATTGACAGATTGAGAGTTCTTTCTTGATTTGGTGGTTGGTGGTGCATGGCCGTTCTTAGTTCGTGGATTGATCTGTCTGGTTTATTCCGATAACGAACGAGACTCTAACCTGCTAACTAGTGGCGCGATAGTTTGGTCGTGTCTACTTCTTAGAGGGATAAGCGGTGTTCAACCGCATGAGATTGAGTAATAACAGGTCTGTGATGCCCTTAGATGTTCGGGGCTGCACGCGCGCTACACTGGAAAGTGCAGCAAGCGTTTTTAACCTTGACCGAAAGGTCTGGGTAATCTTTTGAAAGCTTTTCGTGTTTGGAATAGAGGATTGCAATTATTTCTCTTGAACGAGGAATTCCCAGTAAGTATGAGTCATTAGCTCGTGCTGATTACGTCCCTGCCCTTTGTACACACCGCCCGTCGCTGCCCGGGACTGAGTTGCCTCGAGAAATGCGGGGACTTTCGGCGTTGGGTTTCCCTTCGCTGATGGGAACCGCATTAATCGCAGTGGCTTGAACCGGGCAAAAGTCGTAACAAGGTGCGATTAGGAGAACCTGACCGCGGATCATTGTCGATCACCCTTATTACGTACTGTAATTTGACTGAATTGAATGGAATGGAATGAATCTTATTGGATTATGAATGAAATACTGAAACTGTCTGGTGGCTATGAGACGTCGGTCGGAGCATGCTCTTCAGTGCATGTAGGCGGTCTCGTCAGGGCGAGTTCATTCTCGTGCCAGCCTTAAAGACAATCCCGGCCTCGAAGGGATTGCGCCGACATTCGCATTGGATCTCGAAATATGAACGATTGTTCGGCTCGGCGGCTCCGGCTGCTTTGCTGTTCGATCACCTTTGTACAACTCTACGTGGTGGATCACTAGAGTCTCGGTTCGATGAAGATCGCAGCTAGCTGCGATAAGTAGTGCGAATTGCAGATACAATGAGCACGAAATCGTTGAATGCACATGGCGCCGGCGGGATAACCGTCGGCACGTTTGGATTAGTGTTGAATGTACTATTGTGTCGTTCGCTCGCAAGGGTGTTCGACTGTGTCGTGGCGCGAGCTTCTCGGTAAGTTCCCGTCATCAGATCTCTTCGTGGCAAAGCTTGCTCGTGCTTCGGCGCTTGCATACCGCACCTCGTCGTGTCTCTTGTCTGATCCTCTGTGATAGGACGTTGCGTGACCGCCGATTCGTTAGCCGCCGCTCTTGGCTTTCGGTCGCACTGCGCATTTCCCTATTCCGCCGGGCCTCTGGGCGGCAGAGCTTCAGCATGCTATGGGAGACTAACGGCATCTGAGGATTCTAGTACGAATCAACCTAATCTCAAGCGTGACTACCCGCTGAACTTAAGCATATCAGTAAGCGGAGGAAAAGAAACTAACAAGGATTCCCTGAGTAACGGCGAGTGAAACGGGATAAGCCCAGCGCATAATCGCTCAGGTTCTACCTGTAGTGAGGTGTTGCGTATAGGCGCGTTCGTCTGGTGTCGGTTGTTGCTCGAAGTTCGCTCGAACGCGACTTCCCGTAGTGGGTGCTAGGCCCGTGCGGGCTTCGACTGTGCCAGTTGAGCGTGTCTTGGAGTAGAGTTGCTTGGAAGTGCAGCTCAAAGTGGGTGGTATACCACATCTAAGGCTAAATATGACCGAGACTTCGATAGCGAACAAGTACCGTGAGGGAAAGTTGCAAAGAACTTTGAAGAGAGAGTTCAAGAGAATGTGAAACCACGTGGGGCTAAGCGGATAGAGTTGACGAAACTGGCGGTGTTCAGTGCTCGTGATCGGGTTCGCTCGTGATCGGGTGCGCATTCATCGTCGGTGCGTGCTGGGACGTTTGGTGCTCCCTTCTGAAGGCTTCAGAGTTGCCCACGCTTGCGTGGTAGTATTTTGTTGCCGGAAGTTGATGTGAGCGCTAGGCGTAATCGTGGCCAGGCCTCTGCGCGGTCGGGCGTTCGGTTGTGCTCTGCTTGGTGGTCGGACATGTCTGGCTATCTCGTATGTGTGCAGCTGTGCGTTCGCCTGCCTATGGTCCACTCCCGGTATGTGAAAGTCGACCACCTATCCGACCCGTCTTGAAACACGGACCAAGAAGTCTAGTATGTACGCGAGTCATTGGGTATCAAACCTATTGGCGCAATTAATGTAAAGGGCGGCTTGTTCGTCTGATATGTGATCCGTCGGTCTCGGCCGGCGGCGCAACATAGTCCCATGCCAACTGCTTGCAGTGGTGTGGAGATGGAGCGTACACACTAGGACCCGAAAGATGGTGAACTATGCCTGAGCAGGACGAAGTCAGAGGAAACTCTGATGGAAGTCCGAAGCGGTTCTGACGTGCAAATCGATCGTCGGACTCGGGTATAGGGGCGAAAGACTAATCGAACCATCTAGTAGCTGGTTCACACCGAAGTTTCCCCCAGGATAGCTGGAGTTTAAGTTTGTTGTATCTTGTAAAGCTAATGATTAGAGGACTTGGGGACGAAATGTTCTTAACCTATTCTCAAACTTTCAATGGGTATGATGTCGCGGTTGCTTAAGTGAACCGTGGCTGCGAAAACAAGCTCCAAGTGGGCCATTTTTGGTAAGCAGAACTGGCGATGTGGGATGAACCAAACGTCGGGCTAAGGTGCCTAACTCTCCGCTCATGAGACCCCATAAAGGGTGTTGATTGATATAGACAGCAGGACGGTGGCCATGGAAGTCGGAACCCGCTAAGGAGTGTGTAACAACTCACCTGCCGAATCAATCAGCCCCGAAAATGGATGGCGCTTGAGCGGGGGACCTAAACCCGGCCGTTGTTGGCTTGTACGTTTCGTGCGTCTGGCCTCAACGAGTAGGTGTGTCGCGGTGGTTAGCGTCGAAGGCTTAGGGCGTAGGCCCAGCTGGAGCTTCCATCGGTGCAGATCTTGGTGGTAGTAGCAAATAATCAAGTAAGAATCTTGATGACTGAAGTGGAGAAGGGTTCCACGTGAACAGTAGTTGTATGTGGGTTAGTCGATCCTAAGATACTGGCTAATGCCTTGTATCATTGACGTCGAGCTTCGTGCTTCTCGTCTAATATCGAAAGGGAAACGGGTTAATATTCCCGTACCTGTAAATGTGAATTGGTAGTCGCAAGACTGCCTTGGCGGTAACGCATTCGAACTTGGCGATGCTATGTGTGATCCGGGCTAGAGATCTCTTCTCTAGTTAAGGAACGGACTCCCTGGAAACGGTTCAGCCGGAGATAGGGACGTTGTTTCCGTATAGCGCCACGGTTTCTGTGGTGTCCCGTGTATCATGCATGGCCCTTGAAAAGCCAAGGGAGCAATTCAATTCGCATTACTGATCGTACCCATATCCGCAGCAGGTCTCCAAGGTTCGTAGCCTCTAGTCGATAGAATAATGTAGATAAGGGAAGTCGGCAAATTTGATCCCTACCTTCGGAATAAGGATTGGCTCTAAGGACCGGTCTGTACGGGCTTTGCAATGAAGCTTGGTCGGTGGCGCTTTGATTGGCTGGGCTTCGGTTCGGTTGATCTAATGGCGTCGCTGCCTTGTGGACTTGCCTTGCTGCGTGCATGCGTTTCGGCGTATGTACTTCGTGCGACACTTAACGGTTGACTTAGAACTGGTACGGACTCGGGGAATCCGACTGTCTAATTAAAACAGAGGAGATAGATGGTCCTTGCGGACGTTGACTATCTCTGATTTCTGCCCAGTGCTCTGAATGTTAACGTGGAGTAATCTGCTTAAGCGCGGGTAAACGGCGGGAGTAACTATGACTCTCTTAAGGTAGCCAAATGCCTCGTCATCTAATTAGTGACGCGCATGAATGGATTAACGAGATTCCCACTGTCCCTATCTACTATCTAGCGAAACCACAGCCAAGGGAACGGGCTTGGAAAAAACAGCGGGGAAAGAAGACCCTGTTGAGTTTGACTCTAGTTTGACTCTGTGACGAGTCTTGAGAGGTGTAGTATAAGTGGGAGACCTCGGTCGCAATTGAAATACCACTACTTTCATTGATTCTTTACTTATTCGGTAATACGAGGATTGGAGCTCGTTCTCCTTCCTTCTGGTGTTAAGCGTCGGCTCTCGGAGCCTTCGCGACTCGGACCGAAGACAGTGTCAGGCCGGGAGTTTGACTGGGGCGGTACATCTATCAAAACGTAACGTAGGTGTCCTAAGGTGTGCTCAGAGGGGACGGAAACCTCTCGTAGAGCAAAAGGGCAAAAGCCCACTTGATCTTGATTTTCAGTACTAATACAGACCGCGAAAGCGTGGCCTATCGATCCTTAAAACCTTGATGGTTTCAAGTTTGAGGTGTCAGAAAAATTACCACAGGGATAACTGGCTTGTGGCAGCCAAGCGTCCATAGCGACGTTGCTTTTTGATCCTTCGATGTCGGCTCTTCCTATCATTGCGAAGCAGAATTCGCCAAGCGTTGGATTGTTCACCCTCTAATAGGGAACGTGAGCTGGGTTTAGACCGTCGTGAGACAGGTTAGTTTTACCCTACTGTTGACTGGTTGTTGCAATAGTAATCCTACTTAGTACGAGAGGAACCGTAGGTTCGGACCACTGGTTCATGCGGCTGGTCGATAGACCAATGCTGCGAAGCTACCATCTGTTTGATTATAACTGAAAGCCTCTAAGTTAGAATCGGGGCTAATAAAGGTAACTATGTTTTGGCTCCCCGGTGTCGGGTGGCTCTCTTTAAGTACGCCGCAAGGCTACTGCGTATGCCCTTTTCTATGACCTTGTCTGTTCGGGGAATCTGTTCAGGCTGTCATATCGGATCATTCCGATTCAATGTCGGGGCGCGAGATCTCTTGTAGACTACTTGAGTAGTGGTCGAGGTGTTGTACTCAGTAGAGCGACGCATGTCGCGATCTGTTGAGACTCTGCCGTTGACCGTTTGGTTTGTTTTTGCTTTTTTTTTGGTAGTGCCCATTGGTCTGGTATCAGGGTCTTGCGTCCGGCCACTTGGTGGCTGGGTTCGGTCGGCAGGTTAGTGGGGTAGCCAAATGCCTCGTCATCTATCAAGGGGGTTCCTTATGCGTTTTCACATGAGTCTGTGACTGGGGAGGTTGGAAGATGGACGCTTATGTGTTTGCACATGAGTCTGTGAGAGGGGATAGGGAGGGGGTGAGGTTCATGTGTTTTCACATGAGTTTGCGATTTCTTCGCAAGTTCATGTGAATTCACATGAGTTGGTGGTTGCTCAGTCAGTCTATGTGTTTTCACTTGAGCCGATAAGTCACTACCACTCATCATATGGGTATCCCCATAGGATTGAGGATGGCTTTCGTCGAAACTCGCATTTTTGCTTGAGTCGCAAATGTTACACAGCCATGGTCGGTCGGGGCATGGTCCCGCGCCTATATTCGTCTAAAGTGATATGAAGTCGCTGTTTCTGCTTGTCAGAGACGTCTGCGATGCAATCTAATGCGAGAGCCCTTATGTGGTTTGAGCGCTTTTGACTGTTCATTGCTAATCAGCAATAAACTTCCCATGTGGCTCCATCAAACTTCATCACGAGAAATTCTCGTGAGACGGTGACTTTTTCAAGTTACCTGGTTGATCCTGCCAGCGGTGATATGCTCAGATAAAAGATTAAGCCATGCATGTCTAAGAACATATGTGTAAACATGAATCTGCGAACGGCTCATTATGAACACCCCTAACCTACCCAGTTATCGTATCCGAAACGGATATCTGCGTTAATTTTGGAGCTAATACGTGCACCAGAGCACCGCCAGCAATGGTAGTGCGCACTTATTAGAACAAGGCCGACTGGGGCAACCCTTTTGGTGACTCTGAATAATTTCGCGGATCGTATGGTCTTGTACCGACGACGTACTGGTCGGGGGGGTGCCCTATCAACTATTGATGGAAGTCTATGTGTCTTCCATGGTTGTAACGGGTAACGGAGAATCAGGGTTCGACTCCGGAGAGCTAGCCTTAGAAACGGCTATCACATCCAAGGAAGGCAGCAGGCGCGTAAATTACCCACTCTCAATTCGAGGAGGTAGTGACTATCAATAACGAGACAGATCTCTTTGAGGTCTGTCATTGAAATGAGCACAACTTAAAGACTTTAACGAAGTCTATGGGAGGGCAAGTCTGGTGCCAGCAGCCGCGGTAATTCCAGCTCCCAACGTGTATATCGTCATTGCTGCGGTTAAAAAGCTCGTAGTTGGATCTAAGTTTATGACAGTAGTTCTCCATGTGAGATACTGCGTGTCTGAACTGTTTCGCCGGTTTTCCTTGTCTTCGGACTTGGTGGCTGGTGTTGTAACTTTGATTAAATCAATGTGATTAAAACAGGCGTTTGCTTGAATGCTTTATCATGGAATAATAGAATATGACTTCGGTCCATTCTGTTGGTCTTGGGATTGAAGTAATGATTAAGAGGAATAACTCGGGGGCATCCGTATCGCTGCGTGAGAGGTGAAATTCTTGGACCGCAGCGAGACGACCGATTGCGAAAGCATTTGCCAAGAATGTTTTCATTAATCAAGAACGAAAGTCAGAGGATCGAAGGCGATTAGATACCGCCCTAGTTCTGACCGTAAACTATGCCAACTAGCGATCAGGTGGTGGTAGTTTAGCCCTGCCTGGGAGCTTCTCGGAAACGAAAGTCTTCGGGTTCCGGGGGTAGTATGGTTGCAAATCTGAAACTTAAAGGAATTGACGGAAGGGCACCACCAGGAGTGGAGCCTGCGGCTTAATTTGACTCAACACGGGAAATCTCACCCGGACCGGACACTATAATGATTGACAGATTGAGAGTTCTTTCTTGATTTGGTGGTTGGTGGTGCATGGCCGTTCTTAGTTCGTGGATTGATCTGTCTGGTTTATTCCGATAACGAACGAGACTCTAACCTGCTAACTAGTGGCGCGATAGTTTGGTCGTGTCTACTTCTTAGAGGGATAAGCGGTGTTCAACCGCATGAGATTGAGTAATAACAGGTCTGTGATGCCCTTAGATGTTCGGGGCTGCACGCGCGCTACACTGGAAAGTGCAGCAAGCGTTTTTAACCTTGACCGAAAGGTCTGGGTAATCTTTTGAAAGCTTTTCGTGTTTGGAATAGAGGATTGCAATTATTTCTCTTGAACGAGGAATTCCCAGTAAGTATGAGTCATTAGCTCGTGCTGATTACGTCCCTGCCCTTTGTACACACCGCCCGTCGCTGCCCGGGACTGAGTTGCCTCGAGAAATGCGGGGACTTTCGGCGTTGGGTTTCCCTTCGCTGATGGGAACCGCATTAATCGCAGTGGCTTGAACCGGGCAAAAGTCGTAACAAGGTGCGATTAGGAGAACCTGACCGCGGATCATTGTCGATCACCCTTATTACGTACTGTAATTTGACTGAATTGAATGGAATGGAATGAATCTTATTGGATTATGAATGAAATACTGAAACTGTCTGGTGGCTATGAGACGTCGGTCGGAGCATGCTCTTCAGTGCATGTAGGCGGTCTCGTCAGGGCGAGTTCATTCTCGTGCCAGCCTTAAAGACAATCCCGGCCTCGAAGGGATTGCGCCGACATTCGCATTGGATCTCGAAATATGAACGATTGTTCGGCTCGGCGGCTCCGGCTGCTTTGCTGTTCGATCACCTTTGTACAACTCTACGTGGTGGATCACTAGAGTCTCGGTTCGATGAAGATCGCAGCTAGCTGCGATAAGTAGTGCGAATTGCAGATACAATGAGCACGAAATCGTTGAATGCACATGGCGCCGGCGGGATAACCGTCGGCACGTTTGGATTAGTGTTGAATGTACTATTGTGTCGTTCGCTCGCAAGGGTGTTCGACTGTGTCGTGGCGCGAGCTTCTCGGTAAGTTCCCGTCATCAGATCTCTTCGTGGCAAAGCTTGCTCGTGCTTCGGCGCTTGCATACCGCACCTCGTCGTGTCTCTTGTCTGATCCTCTGTGATAGGACGTTGCGTGACCGCCGATTCGTTAGCCGCCGCTCTTGGCTTTCGGTCGCACTGCGCATTTCCCTATTCCGCCGGGCCTCTGGGCGGCAGAGCTTCAGCATGCTATGGGAGACTAACGGCATCTGAGGATTCTAGTACGAATCAACCTAATCTCAAGCGTGACTACCCGCTGAACTTAAGCATATCAGTAAGCGGAGGAAAAGAAACTAACAAGGATTCCCTGAGTAACGGCGAGTGAAACGGGATAAGCCCAGCGCATAATCGCTCAGGTTCTACCTGTAGTGAGGTGTTGCGTATAGGCGCGTTCGTCTGGTGTCGGTTGTTGCTCGAAGTTCGCTCGAACGCGACTTCCCGTAGTGGGTGCTAGGCCCGTGCGGGCTTCGACTGTGCCAGTTGAGCGTGTCTTGGAGTAGAGTTGCTTGGAAGTGCAGCTCAAAGTGGGTGGTATACCACATCTAAGGCTAAATATGACCGAGACTTCGATAGCGAACAAGTACCGTGAGGGAAAGTTGCAAAGAACTTTGAAGAGAGAGTTCAAGAGAATGTGAAACCACGTGGGGCTAAGCGGATAGAGTTGACGAAACTGGCGGTGTTCAGTGCTCGTGATCGGGTTCGCTCGTGATCGGGTGCGCATTCATCGTCGGTGCGTGCTGGGACGTTTGGTGCTCCCTTCTGAAGGCTTCAGAGTTGCCCACGCTTGCGTGGTAGTATTTTGTTGCCGGAAGTTGATGTGAGCGCTAGGCGTAATCGTGGCCAGGCCTCTGCGCGGTCGGGCGTTCGGTTGTGCTCTGCTTGGTGGTCGGACATGTCTGGCTATCTCGTATGTGTGCAGCTGTGCGTTCGCCTGCCTATGGTCCACTCCCGGTATGTGAAAGTCGACCACCTATCCGACCCGTCTTGAAACACGGACCAAGAAGTCTAGTATGTACGCGAGTCATTGGGTATCAAACCTATTGGCGCAATTAATGTAAAGGGCGGCTTGTTCGTCTGATATGTGATCCGTCGGTCTCGGCCGGCGGCGCAACATAGTCCCATGCCAACTGCTTGCAGTGGTGTGGAGATGGAGCGTACACACTAGGACCCGAAAGATGGTGAACTATGCCTGAGCAGGACGAAGTCAGAGGAAACTCTGATGGAAGTCCGAAGCGGTTCTGACGTGCAAATCGATCGTCGGACTCGGGTATAGGGGCGAAAGACTAATCGAACCATCTAGTAGCTGGTTCACACCGAAGTTTCCCCCAGGATAGCTGGAGTTTAAGTTTGTTGTATCTTGTAAAGCTAATGATTAGAGGACTTGGGGACGAAATGTTCTTAACCTATTCTCAAACTTTCAATGGGTATGATGTCGCGGTTGCTTAAGTGAACCGTGGCTGCGAAAACAAGCTCCAAGTGGGCCATTTTTGGTAAGCAGAACTGGCGATGTGGGATGAACCAAACGTCGGGCTAAGGTGCCTAACTCTCCGCTCATGAGACCCCATAAAGGGTGTTGATTGATATAGACAGCAGGACGGTGGCCATGGAAGTCGGAACCCGCTAAGGAGTGTGTAACAACTCACCTGCCGAATCAATCAGCCCCGAAAATGGATGGCGCTTGAGCGGGGGACCTAAACCCGGCCGTTGTTGGCTTGTACGTTTCGTGCGTCTGGCCTCAACGAGTAGGTGTGTCGCGGTGGTTAGCGTCGAAGGCTTAGGGCGTAGGCCCAGCTGGAGCTTCCATCGGTGCAGATCTTGGTGGTAGTAGCAAATAATCAAGTAAGAATCTTGATGACTGAAGTGGAGAAGGGTTCCACGTGAACAGTAGTTGTATGTGGGTTAGTCGATCCTAAGATACTGGCTAATGCCTTGTATCATTGACGTCGAGCTTCGTGCTTCTCGTCTAATATCGAAAGGGAAACGGGTTAATATTCCCGTACCTGTAAATGTGAATTGGTAGTCGCAAGACTGCCTTGGCGGTAACGCATTCGAACTTGGCGATGCTATGTGTGATCCGGGCTAGAGATCTCTTCTCTAGTTAAGGAACGGACTCCCTGGAAACGGTTCAGCCGGAGATAGGGACGTTGTTTCCGTATAGCGCCACGGTTTCTGTGGTGTCCCGTGTATCATGCATGGCCCTTGAAAAGCCAAGGGAGCAATTCAATTCGCATTACTGATCGTACCCATATCCGCAGCAGGTCTCCAAGGTTCGTAGCCTCTAGTCGATAGAATAATGTAGATAAGGGAAGTCGGCAAATTTGATCCCTACCTTCGGAATAAGGATTGGCTCTAAGGACCGGTCTGTACGGGCTTTGCAATGAAGCTTGGTCGGTGGCGCTTTGATTGGCTGGGCTTCGGTTCGGTTGATCTAATGGCGTCGCTGCCTTGTGGACTTGCCTTGCTGCGTGCATGCGTTTCGGCGTATGTACTTCGTGCGACACTTAACGGTTGACTTAGAACTGGTACGGACTCGGGGAATCCGACTGTCTAATTAAAACAGAGGAGATAGATGGTCCTTGCGGACGTTGACTATCTCTGATTTCTGCCCAGTGCTCTGAATGTTAACGTGGAGTAATCTGCTTAAGCGCGGGTAAACGGCGGGAGTAACTATGACTCTCTTAAGGTAGCCAAATGCCTCGTCATCTAATTAGTGACGCGCATGAATGGATTAACGAGATTCCCACTGTCCCTATCTACTATCTAGCGAAACCACAGCCAAGGGAACGGGCTTGGAAAAAACAGCGGGGAAAGAAGACCCTGTTGAGTTTGACTCTAGTTTGACTCTGTGACGAGTCTTGAGAGGTGTAGTATAAGTGGGAGACCTCGGTCGCAATTGAAATACCACTACTTTCATTGATTCTTTACTTATTCGGTAATACGAGGATTGGAGCTCGTTCTCCTTCCTTCTGGTGTTAAGCGTCGGCTCTCGGAGCCTTCGCGACTCGGACCGAAGACAGTGTCAGGCCGGGAGTTTGACTGGGGCGGTACATCTATCAAAACGTAACGTAGGTGTCCTAAGGTGTGCTCAGAGGGGACGGAAACCTCTCGTAGAGCAAAAGGGCAAAAGCCCACTTGATCTTGATTTTCAGTACTAATACAGACCGCGAAAGCGTGGCCTATCGATCCTTAAAACCTTGATGGTTTCAAGTTTGAGGTGTCAGAAAAATTACCACAGGGATAACTGGCTTGTGGCAGCCAAGCGTCCATAGCGACGTTGCTTTTTGATCCTTCGATGTCGGCTCTTCCTATCATTGCGAAGCAGAATTCGCCAAGCGTTGGATTGTTCACCCTCTAATAGGGAACGTGAGCTGGGTTTAGACCGTCGTGAGACAGGTTAGTTTTACCCTACTGTTGACTGGTTGTTGCAATAGTAATCCTACTTAGTACGAGAGGAACCGTAGGTTCGGACCACTGGTTCATGCGGCTGGTCGATAGACCAATGCTGCGAAGCTACCATCTGTTTGATTATAACTGAAAGCCTCTAAGTTAGAATCGGGGCTAATAAAGGTAACTATGTTTTGGCTCCCCGGTGTCGGGTGGCTCTCTTTAAGTACGCCGCAAGGCTACTGCGTATGCCCTTTTCTATGACCTTGTCTGTTCGGGGAATCTGTTCAGGCTGTCATATCGGATCATTCCGATTCAATGTCGGGGCGCGAGATCTCTTGTAGACTACTTGAGTAGTGGTCGAGGTGTTGTACTCAGTAGAGCGACGCATGTCGCGATCTGTTGAGACTCTGCCGTTGACCGTTTGGTTTGTTTTTGCTTTTTTTTTGGTAGTGCCCATTGGTCTGGTATCAGGGTCTTGCGTCCGGCCACTTGGTGGCTGGGTTCGGTCGGCAGGTTAGTGGGGTAGCCAAATGCCTCGTCATCTATCAAGGGGGTTCCTTATGCGTTTTCACATGAGTCTGTGACTGGGGAGGTTGGAAGATGGACGCTTATGTGTTTGCACATGAGTCTGTGAGAGGGGATAGGGAGGGGGTGAGGTTCATGTGTTTTCACATGAGTTTGCGATTTCTTCGCAAGTTCATGTGAATTCACATGAGTTGGTGGTTGCTCAGTCAGTCTATGTGTTTTCACTTGAGCCGATAAGTCACTACCACTCATCATATGGGTATCCCCATAGGATTGAGGATGGCTTTCGTCGAAACTCGCATTTTTGCTTGAGTCGCAAATGTTACACAGCCATGGTCGGTCGGGGCATGGTCCCGCGCCTATATTCGTCTAAAGTGATATGAAGTCGCTGTTTCTGCTTGTCAGAGACGTCTGCGATGCAATCTAATGCGAGAGCCCTTATGTGGTTTGAGCGCTTTTGACTGTTCATTGCTAATCAGCAATAAACTTCCCATGTGGCTCCATCAAACTTCATGTTTGGGATGCTCATGTGAAAGCAAACGAATCCTCATGTAAAATCCATGCTCGTCTAGGCACGGTTTTGTCGGTTCATGCAAAATCACGAGAAATTCTCGTGAGACGGTGACTTTTTCAAGTTACCTGGTTGATCCTGCCAGCGGTGATATGCTCAGATAAAAGATTAAGCCATGCATGTCTAAGAACATATGTGTAAACATGAATCTGCGAACGGCTCATTATGAACACCCCTAACCTACCCAGTTATCGTATCCGAAACGGATATCTGCGTTAATTTTGGAGCTAATACGTGCACCAGAGCACCGCCAGCAATGGTAGTGCGCACTTATTAGAACAAGGCCGACTGGGGCAACCCTTTTGGTGACTCTGAATAATTTCGCGGATCGTATGGTCTTGTACCGACGACGTACTGGTCGGGGGGGTGCCCTATCAACTATTGATGGAAGTCTATGTGTCTTCCATGGTTGTAACGGGTAACGGAGAATCAGGGTTCGACTCCGGAGAGCTAGCCTTAGAAACGGCTATCACATCCAAGGAAGGCAGCAGGCGCGTAAATTACCCACTCTCAATTCGAGGAGGTAGTGACTATCAATAACGAGACAGATCTCTTTGAGGTCTGTCATTGAAATGAGCACAACTTAAAGACTTTAACGAAGTCTATGGGAGGGCAAGTCTGGTGCCAGCAGCCGCGGTAATTCCAGCTCCCAACGTGTATATCGTCATTGCTGCGGTTAAAAAGCTCGTAGTTGGATCTAAGTTTATGACAGTAGTTCTCCATGTGAGATACTGCGTGTCTGAACTGTTTCGCCGGTTTTCCTTGTCTTCGGACTTGGTGGCTGGTGTTGTAACTTTGATTAAATCAATGTGATTAAAACAGGCGTTTGCTTGAATGCTTTATCATGGAATAATAGAATATGACTTCGGTCCATTCTGTTGGTCTTGGGATTGAAGTAATGATTAAGAGGAATAACTCGGGGGCATCCGTATCGCTGCGTGAGAGGTGAAATTCTTGGACCGCAGCGAGACGACCGATTGCGAAAGCATTTGCCAAGAATGTTTTCATTAATCAAGAACGAAAGTCAGAGGATCGAAGGCGATTAGATACCGCCCTAGTTCTGACCGTAAACTATGCCAACTAGCGATCAGGTGGTGGTAGTTTAGCCCTGCCTGGGAGCTTCTCGGAAACGAAAGTCTTCGGGTTCCGGGGGTAGTATGGTTGCAAATCTGAAACTTAAAGGAATTGACGGAAGGGCACCACCAGGAGTGGAGCCTGCGGCTTAATTTGACTCAACACGGGAAATCTCACCCGGACCGGACACTATAATGATTGACAGATTGAGAGTTCTTTCTTGATTTGGTGGTTGGTGGTGCATGGCCGTTCTTAGTTCGTGGATTGATCTGTCTGGTTTATTCCGATAACGAACGAGACTCTAACCTGCTAACTAGTGGCGCGATAGTTTGGTCGTGTCTACTTCTTAGAGGGATAAGCGGTGTTCAACCGCATGAGATTGAGTAATAACAGGTCTGTGATGCCCTTAGATGTTCGGGGCTGCACGCGCGCTACACTGGAAAGTGCAGCAAGCGTTTTTAACCTTGACCGAAAGGTCTGGGTAATCTTTTGAAAGCTTTTCGTGTTTGGAATAGAGGATTGCAATTATTTCTCTTGAACGAGGAATTCCCAGTAAGTATGAGTCATTAGCTCGTGCTGATTACGTCCCTGCCCTTTGTACACACCGCCCGTCGCTGCCCGGGACTGAGTTGCCTCGAGAAATGCGGGGACTTTCGGCGTTGGGTTTCCCTTCGCTGATGGGAACCGCATTAATCGCAGTGGCTTGAACCGGGCAAAAGTCGTAACAAGGTGCGATTAGGAGAACCTGACCGCGGATCATTGTCGATCACCCTTATTACGTACTGTAATTTGACTGAATTGAATGGAATGGAATGAATCTTATTGGATTATGAATGAAATACTGAAACTGTCTGGTGGCTATGAGACGTCGGTCGGAGCATGCTCTTCAGTGCATGTAGGCGGTCTCGTCAGGGCGAGTTCATTCTCGTGCCAGCCTTAAAGACAATCCCGGCCTCGAAGGGATTGCGCCGACATTCGCATTGGATCTCGAAATATGAACGATTGTTCGGCTCGGCGGCTCCGGCTGCTTTGCTGTTCGATCACCTTTGTACAACTCTACGTGGTGGATCACTAGAGTCTCGGTTCGATGAAGATCGCAGCTAGCTGCGATAAGTAGTGCGAATTGCAGATACAATGAGCACGAAATCGTTGAATGCACATGGCGCCGGCGGGATAACCGTCGGCACGTTTGGATTAGTGTTGAATGTACTATTGTGTCGTTCGCTCGCAAGGGTGTTCGACTGTGTCGTGGCGCGAGCTTCTCGGTAAGTTCCCGTCATCAGATCTCTTCGTGGCAAAGCTTGCTCGTGCTTCGGCGCTTGCATACCGCACCTCGTCGTGTCTCTTGTCTGATCCTCTGTGATAGGACGTTGCGTGACCGCCGATTCGTTAGCCGCCGCTCTTGGCTTTCGGTCGCACTGCGCATTTCCCTATTCCGCCGGGCCTCTGGGCGGCAGAGCTTCAGCATGCTATGGGAGACTAACGGCATCTGAGGATTCTAGTACGAATCAACCTAATCTCAAGCGTGACTACCCGCTGAACTTAAGCATATCAGTAAGCGGAGGAAAAGAAACTAACAAGGATTCCCTGAGTAACGGCGAGTGAAACGGGATAAGCCCAGCGCATAATCGCTCAGGTTCTACCTGTAGTGAGGTGTTGCGTATAGGCGCGTTCGTCTGGTGTCGGTTGTTGCTCGAAGTTCGCTCGAACGCGACTTCCCGTAGTGGGTGCTAGGCCCGTGCGGGCTTCGACTGTGCCAGTTGAGCGTGTCTTGGAGTAGAGTTGCTTGGAAGTGCAGCTCAAAGTGGGTGGTATACCACATCTAAGGCTAAATATGACCGAGACTTCGATAGCGAACAAGTACCGTGAGGGAAAGTTGCAAAGAACTTTGAAGAGAGAGTTCAAGAGAATGTGAAACCACGTGGGGCTAAGCGGATAGAGTTGACGAAACTGGCGGTGTTCAGTGCTCGTGATCGGGTTCGCTCGTGATCGGGTGCGCATTCATCGTCGGTGCGTGCTGGGACGTTTGGTGCTCCCTTCTGAAGGCTTCAGAGTTGCCCACGCTTGCGTGGTAGTATTTTGTTGCCGGAAGTTGATGTGAGCGCTAGGCGTAATCGTGGCCAGGCCTCTGCGCGGTCGGGCGTTCGGTTGTGCTCTGCTTGGTGGTCGGACATGTCTGGCTATCTCGTATGTGTGCAGCTGTGCGTTCGCCTGCCTATGGTCCACTCCCGGTATGTGAAAGTCGACCACCTATCCGACCCGTCTTGAAACACGGACCAAGAAGTCTAGTATGTACGCGAGTCATTGGGTATCAAACCTATTGGCGCAATTAATGTAAAGGGCGGCTTGTTCGTCTGATATGTGATCCGTCGGTCTCGGCCGGCGGCGCAACATAGTCCCATGCCAACTGCTTGCAGTGGTGTGGAGATGGAGCGTACACACTAGGACCCGAAAGATGGTGAACTATGCCTGAGCAGGACGAAGTCAGAGGAAACTCTGATGGAAGTCCGAAGCGGTTCTGACGTGCAAATCGATCGTCGGACTCGGGTATAGGGGCGAAAGACTAATCGAACCATCTAGTAGCTGGTTCACACCGAAGTTTCCCCCAGGATAGCTGGAGTTTAAGTTTGTTGTATCTTGTAAAGCTAATGATTAGAGGACTTGGGGACGAAATGTTCTTAACCTATTCTCAAACTTTCAATGGGTATGATGTCGCGGTTGCTTAAGTGAACCGTGGCTGCGAAAACAAGCTCCAAGTGGGCCATTTTTGGTAAGCAGAACTGGCGATGTGGGATGAACCAAACGTCGGGCTAAGGTGCCTAACTCTCCGCTCATGAGACCCCATAAAGGGTGTTGATTGATATAGACAGCAGGACGGTGGCCATGGAAGTCGGAACCCGCTAAGGAGTGTGTAACAACTCACCTGCCGAATCAATCAGCCCCGAAAATGGATGGCGCTTGAGCGGGGGACCTAAACCCGGCCGTTGTTGGCTTGTACGTTTCGTGCGTCTGGCCTCAACGAGTAGGTGTGTCGCGGTGGTTAGCGTCGAAGGCTTAGGGCGTAGGCCCAGCTGGAGCTTCCATCGGTGCAGATCTTGGTGGTAGTAGCAAATAATCAAGTAAGAATCTTGATGACTGAAGTGGAGAAGGGTTCCACGTGAACAGTAGTTGTATGTGGGTTAGTCGATCCTAAGATACTGGCTAATGCCTTGTATCATTGACGTCGAGCTTCGTGCTTCTCGTCTAATATCGAAAGGGAAACGGGTTAATATTCCCGTACCTGTAAATGTGAATTGGTAGTCGCAAGACTGCCTTGGCGGTAACGCATTCGAACTTGGCGATGCTATGTGTGATCCGGGCTAGAGATCTCTTCTCTAGTTAAGGAACGGACTCCCTGGAAACGGTTCAGCCGGAGATAGGGACGTTGTTTCCGTATAGCGCCACGGTTTCTGTGGTGTCCCGTGTATCATGCATGGCCCTTGAAAAGCCAAGGGAGCAATTCAATTCGCATTACTGATCGTACCCATATCCGCAGCAGGTCTCCAAGGTTCGTAGCCTCTAGTCGATAGAATAATGTAGATAAGGGAAGTCGGCAAATTTGATCCCTACCTTCGGAATAAGGATTGGCTCTAAGGACCGGTCTGTACGGGCTTTGCAATGAAGCTTGGTCGGTGGCGCTTTGATTGGCTGGGCTTCGGTTCGGTTGATCTAATGGCGTCGCTGCCTTGTGGACTTGCCTTGCTGCGTGCATGCGTTTCGGCGTATGTACTTCGTGCGACACTTAACGGTTGACTTAGAACTGGTACGGACTCGGGGAATCCGACTGTCTAATTAAAACAGAGGAGATAGATGGTCCTTGCGGACGTTGACTATCTCTGATTTCTGCCCAGTGCTCTGAATGTTAACGTGGAGTAATCTGCTTAAGCGCGGGTAAACGGCGGGAGTAACTATGACTCTCTTAAGGTAGCCAAATGCCTCGTCATCTAATTAGTGACGCGCATGAATGGATTAACGAGATTCCCACTGTCCCTATCTACTATCTAGCGAAACCACAGCCAAGGGAACGGGCTTGGAAAAAACAGCGGGGAAAGAAGACCCTGTTGAGTTTGACTCTAGTTTGACTCTGTGACGAGTCTTGAGAGGTGTAGTATAAGTGGGAGACCTCGGTCGCAATTGAAATACCACTACTTTCATTGATTCTTTACTTATTCGGTAATACGAGGATTGGAGCTCGTTCTCCTTCCTTCTGGTGTTAAGCGTCGGCTCTCGGAGCCTTCGCGACTCGGACCGAAGACAGTGTCAGGCCGGGAGTTTGACTGGGGCGGTACATCTATCAAAACGTAACGTAGGTGTCCTAAGGTGTGCTCAGAGGGGACGGAAACCTCTCGTAGAGCAAAAGGGCAAAAGCCCACTTGATCTTGATTTTCAGTACTAATACAGACCGCGAAAGCGTGGCCTATCGATCCTTAAAACCTTGATGGTTTCAAGTTTGAGGTGTCAGAAAAATTACCACAGGGATAACTGGCTTGTGGCAGCCAAGCGTCCATAGCGACGTTGCTTTTTGATCCTTCGATGTCGGCTCTTCCTATCATTGCGAAGCAGAATTCGCCAAGCGTTGGATTGTTCACCCTCTAATAGGGAACGTGAGCTGGGTTTAGACCGTCGTGAGACAGGTTAGTTTTACCCTACTGTTGACTGGTTGTTGCAATAGTAATCCTACTTAGTACGAGAGGAACCGTAGGTTCGGACCACTGGTTCATGCGGCTGGTCGATAGACCAATGCTGCGAAGCTACCATCTGTTTGATTATAACTGAAAGCCTCTAAGTTAGAATCGGGGCTAATAAAGGTAACTATGTTTTGGCTCCCCGGTGTCGGGTGGCTCTCTTTAAGTACGCCGCAAGGCTACTGCGTATGCCCTTTTCTATGACCTTGTCTGTTCGGGGAATCTGTTCAGGCTGTCATATCGGATCATTCCGATTCAATGTCGGGGCGCGAGATCTCTTGTAGACTACTTGAGTAGTGGTCGAGGTGTTGTACTCAGTAGAGCGACGCATGTCGCGATCTGTTGAGACTCTGCCGTTGACCGTTTGGTTTGTTTTTGCTTTTTTTTTGGTAGTGCCCATTGGTCTGGTATCAGGGTCTTGCGTCCGGCCACTTGGTGGCTGGGTTCGGTCGGCAGGTTAGTGGGGTAGCCAAATGCCTCGTCATCTATCAAGGGGGTTCCTTATGCGTTTTCACATGAGTCTGTGACTGGGGAGGTTGGAAGATGGACGCTTATGTGTTTGCACATGAGTCTGTGAGAGGGGATAGGGAGGGGGTGAGGTTCATGTGTTTTCACATGAGTTTGCGATTTCTTCGCAAGTTCATGTGAATTCACATGAGTTGGTGGTTGCTCAGTCAGTCTATGTGTTTTCACTTGAGCCGATAAGTCACTACCACTCATCATATGGGTATCCCCATAGGATTGAGGATGGCTTTCGTCGAAACTCGCATTTTTGCTTGAGTCGCAAATGTTACACAGCCATGGTCGGTCGGGGCATGGTCCCGCGCCTATATTCGTCTAAAGTGATATGAAGTCGCTGTTTCTGCTTGTCAGAGACGTCTGCGATGCAATCTAATGCGAGAGCCCTTATGTGGTTTGAGCGCTTTTGACTGTTCATTGCTAATCAGCAATAAACTTCCCATGTGGCTCCATCAAACTTCATGTTTGGGATGCTCATGTGAAAGCAAACGAATCCTCATGTAAAATCCATGCTCGTCTAGGCACGGTTTTGTCGGTTCATGCAAAATCACGAGAAATTCTCGTGAGACGGTGACTTTTTCAAGTTACCTGGTTGATCCTGCCAGCGGTGATATGCTCAGATAAAAGATTAAGCCATGCATGTCTAAGAACATATGTGTAAACATGAATCTGCGAACGGCTCATTATGAACACCCCTAACCTACCCAGTTATCGTATCCGAAACGGATATCTGCGTTAATTTTGGAGCTAATACGTGCACCAGAGCACCGCCAGCAATGGTAGTGCGCACTTATTAGAACAAGGCCGACTGGGGCAACCCTTTTGGTGACTCTGAATAATTTCGCGGATCGTATGGTCTTGTACCGACGACGTACTGGTCGGGGGGGTGCCCTATCAACTATTGATGGAAGTCTATGTGTCTTCCATGGTTGTAACGGGTAACGGAGAATCAGGGTTCGACTCCGGAGAGCTAGCCTTAGAAACGGCTATCACATCCAAGGAAGGCAGCAGGCGCGTAAATTACCCACTCTCAATTCGAGGAGGTAGTGACTATCAATAACGAGACAGATCTCTTTGAGGTCTGTCATTGAAATGAGCACAACTTAAAGACTTTAACGAAGTCTATGGGAGGGCAAGTCTGGTGCCAGCAGCCGCGGTAATTCCAGCTCCCAACGTGTATATCGTCATTGCTGCGGTTAAAAAGCTCGTAGTTGGATCTAAGTTTATGACAGTAGTTCTCCATGTGAGATACTGCGTGTCTGAACTGTTTCGCCGGTTTTCCTTGTCTTCGGACTTGGTGGCTGGTGTTGTAACTTTGATTAAATCAATGTGATTAAAACAGGCGTTTGCTTGAATGCTTTATCATGGAATAATAGAATATGACTTCGGTCCATTCTGTTGGTCTTGGGATTGAAGTAATGATTAAGAGGAATAACTCGGGGGCATCCGTATCGCTGCGTGAGAGGTGAAATTCTTGGACCGCAGCGAGACGACCGATTGCGAAAGCATTTGCCAAGAATGTTTTCATTAATCAAGAACGAAAGTCAGAGGATCGAAGGCGATTAGATACCGCCCTAGTTCTGACCGTAAACTATGCCAACTAGCGATCAGGTGGTGGTAGTTTAGCCCTGCCTGGGAGCTTCTCGGAAACGAAAGTCTTCGGGTTCCGGGGGTAGTATGGTTGCAAATCTGAAACTTAAAGGAATTGACGGAAGGGCACCACCAGGAGTGGAGCCTGCGGCTTAATTTGACTCAACACGGGAAATCTCACCCGGACCGGACACTATAATGATTGACAGATTGAGAGTTCTTTCTTGATTTGGTGGTTGGTGGTGCATGGCCGTTCTTAGTTCGTGGATTGATCTGTCTGGTTTATTCCGATAACGAACGAGACTCTAACCTGCTAACTAGTGGCGCGATAGTTTGGTCGTGTCTACTTCTTAGAGGGATAAGCGGTGTTCAACCGCATGAGATTGAGTAATAACAGGTCTGTGATGCCCTTAGATGTTCGGGGCTGCACGCGCGCTACACTGGAAAGTGCAGCAAGCGTTTTTAACCTTGACCGAAAGGTCTGGGTAATCTTTTGAAAGCTTTTCGTGTTTGGAATAGAGGATTGCAATTATTTCTCTTGAACGAGGAATTCCCAGTAAGTATGAGTCATTAGCTCGTGCTGATTACGTCCCTGCCCTTTGTACACACCGCCCGTCGCTGCCCGGGACTGAGTTGCCTCGAGAAATGCGGGGACTTTCGGCGTTGGGTTTCCCTTCGCTGATGGGAACCGCATTAATCGCAGTGGCTTGAACCGGGCAAAAGTCGTAACAAGGTGCGATTAGGAGAACCTGACCGCGGATCATTGTCGATCACCCTTATTACGTACTGTAATTTGACTGAATTGAATGGAATGGAATGAATCTTATTGGATTATGAATGAAATACTGAAACTGTCTGGTGGCTATGAGACGTCGGTCGGAGCATGCTCTTCAGTGCATGTAGGCGGTCTCGTCAGGGCGAGTTCATTCTCGTGCCAGCCTTAAAGACAATCCCGGCCTCGAAGGGATTGCGCCGACATTCGCATTGGATCTCGAAATATGAACGATTGTTCGGCTCGGCGGCTCCGGCTGCTTTGCTGTTCGATCACCTTTGTACAACTCTACGTGGTGGATCACTAGAGTCTCGGTTCGATGAAGATCGCAGCTAGCTGCGATAAGTAGTGCGAATTGCAGATACAATGAGCACGAAATCGTTGAATGCACATGGCGCCGGCGGGATAACCGTCGGCACGTTTG
>BTSY01000093.1:0-29592 GCA_036245785.1 Pristionchus fissidentatus
GCCTAGACGAGCATGGATTTTACATGAGGATTCGTTTGCTTTCACATGAGCATCCCAAACATGAAGTTTGATGGAGCCACATGGGAAGTTTATTGCTGATTAGCAATGAACAGTCAAAAGCGCTCAAACCACATAAGGGCTCTCGCATTAGATTGCATCGCAGACGTCTCTGACAAGCAGAAACAGCGACTTCATATCACTTTAGACGAATATAGGCGCGGGACCATGCCCCGACCGACCATGGCTGTGTAACATTTGCGACTCAAGCAAAAATGCGAGTTTCGACGAAAGCCATCCTCAATCCTATGGGGATACCCATATGATGAGTGGTAGTGACTTATCGGCTCAAGTGAAAACACATAGACTGACTGAGCAACCACCAACTCATGTGAATTCACATGAACTTGCGAAGAAATCGCAAACTCATGTGAAAACACATGAACCTCACCCCCTCCCTATCCCCTCTCACAGACTCATGTGCAAACACATAAGCGTCCATCTTCCAACCTCCCCAGTCACAGACTCATGTGAAAACGCATAAGGAACCCCCTTGATAGATGACGAGGCATTTGGCTACCCCACTAACCTGCCGACCGAACCCAGCCACCAAGTGGCCGGACGCAAGACCCTGATACCAGACCCAATGGGCACTACCAAAAAAAAAAGCAAAAACAAACCAAACGGTCAACGGCAGAGTCTCAACAGATCGCGACATGCGTCGCTCTACTGAGTACAACACCTCGACCACTACTCAAGTAGTCTACAAGAGATCTCGCGCCCCGACATTGAATCGGAATGATCCGATATGACAGCCTGAACAGATCCCCGAACAGACAAGGTCATAGAAAAGGGCATACGCAGTAGCCTTGCGGCGTACTTAAAGAGAGCCACCCGACACCGGGGAGCCAAAACATAGTTACCTTTATTAGCCCCGATTCTAACTTAGAGGCTTTCAGTTATAATCAAACAGATGGTAGCTTCGCAGCATTGGTCTATCGACCAGCCGCATGAACCAGTGGTCCGAACCTACGGTTCCTCTCGTACTAAGTAGGATTACTATTGCAACAACCAGTCAACAGTAGGGTAAAACTAACCTGTCTCACGACGGTCTAAACCCAGCTCACGTTCCCTATTAGAGGGTGAACAATCCAACGCTTGGCGAATTCTGCTTCGCAATGATAGGAAGAGCCGACATCGAAGGATCAAAAAGCAACGTCGCTATGGACGCTTGGCTGCCACAAGCCAGTTATCCCTGTGGTAATTTTTCTGACACCTCAAACTTGAAACCATCAAGGTTTTAAGGATCGATAGGCCACGCTTTCGCGGTCTGTATTAGTACTGAAAATCAAGATCAAGTGGGCTTTTGCCCTTTTGCTCTACGAGAGGTTTCCGTCCCCTCTGAGCACACCTTAGGACACCTACGTTACGTTTTGATAGATGTACCGCCCCAGTCAAACTCCCGGCCTGACACTGTCTTCGGTCCGAGTCGCGAAGGCTCCGAGAGCCGACGCTTAACACCAGAAGGAAGGAGAACGAGCTCCAATCCTCGTATTACCGAATAAGTAAAGAATCAATGAAAGTAGTGGTATTTCAATTGCGACCGAGGTCTCCCACTTATACTACACCTCTCAAGACTCGTCACAGAGTCAAACTAGAGTCAAACTCAACAGGGTCTTCTTTCCCCGCTGTTTTTTCCAAGCCCGTTCCCTTGGCTGTGGTTTCGCTAGATAGTAGATAGGGACAGTGGGAATCTCGTTAATCCATTCATGCGCGTCACTAATTAGATGACGAGGCATTTGGCTACCTTAAGAGAGTCATAGTTACTCCCGCCGTTTACCCGCGCTTAAGCAGATTACTCCACGTTAACATTCAGAGCACTGGGCAGAAATCAGAGATAGTCAACGTCCGCAAGGACCATCTATCTCCTCTGTTTTAATTAGACAGTCGGATTCCCCGAGTCCGTACCAGTTCTAAGTCAACCGTTAAGTGTCGCACGAAGTACATACGCCGAAACGCATGCACGCAGCAAGGCAAGTCCACAAGGCAGCGACGCCATTAGATCAACCGAACCGAAGCCCAGCCAATCAAAGCGCCACCGACCAAGCTTCATTGCAAAGCCCGTACAGACCGGTCCTTAGAGCCAATCCTTATTCCGAAGGTAGGGATCAAATTTGCCGACTTCCCTTATCTACATTATTCTATCGACTAGAGGCTACGAACCTTGGAGACCTGCTGCGGATATGGGTACGATCAGTAATGCGAATTGAATTGCTCCCTTGGCTTTTCAAGGGCCATGCATGATACACGGGACACCACAGAAACCGTGGCGCTATACGGAAACAACGTCCCTATCTCCGGCTGAACCGTTTCCAGGGAGTCCGTTCCTTAACTAGAGAAGAGATCTCTAGCCCGGATCACACATAGCATCGCCAAGTTCGAATGCGTTACCGCCAAGGCAGTCTTGCGACTACCAATTCACATTTACAGGTACGGGAATATTAACCCGTTTCCCTTTCGATATTAGACGAGAAGCACGAAGCTCGACGTCAATGATACAAGGCATTAGCCAGTATCTTAGGATCGACTAACCCACATACAACTACTGTTCACGTGGAACCCTTCTCCACTTCAGTCATCAAGATTCTTACTTGATTATTTGCTACTACCACCAAGATCTGCACCGATGGAAGCTCCAGCTGGGCCTACGCCCTAAGCCTTCGACGCTAACCACCGCGACACACCTACTCGTTGAGGCCAGACGCACGAAACGTACAAGCCAACAACGGCCGGGTTTAGGTCCCCCGCTCAAGCGCCATCCATTTTCGGGGCTGATTGATTCGGCAGGTGAGTTGTTACACACTCCTTAGCGGGTTCCGACTTCCATGGCCACCGTCCTGCTGTCTATATCAATCAACACCCTTTATGGGGTCTCATGAGCGGAGAGTTAGGCACCTTAGCCCGACGTTTGGTTCATCCCACATCGCCAGTTCTGCTTACCAAAAATGGCCCACTTGGAGCTTGTTTTCGCAGCCACGGTTCACTTAAGCAACCGCGACATCATACCCATTGAAAGTTTGAGAATAGGTTAAGAACATTTCGTCCCCAAGTCCTCTAATCATTAGCTTTACAAGATACAACAAACTTAAACTCCAGCTATCCTGGGGGAAACTTCGGTGTGAACCAGCTACTAGATGGTTCGATTAGTCTTTCGCCCCTATACCCGAGTCCGACGATCGATTTGCACGTCAGAACCGCTTCGGACTTCCATCAGAGTTTCCTCTGACTTCGTCCTGCTCAGGCATAGTTCACCATCTTTCGGGTCCTAGTGTGTACGCTCCATCTCCACACCACTGCAAGCAGTTGGCATGGGACTATGTTGCGCCGCCGGCCGAGACCGACGGATCACATATCAGACGAACAAGCCGCCCTTTACATTAATTGCGCCAATAGGTTTGATACCCAATGACTCGCGTACATACTAGACTTCTTGGTCCGTGTTTCAAGACGGGTCGGATAGGTGGTCGACTTTCACATACCGGGAGTGGACCATAGGCAGGCGAACGCACAGCTGCACACATACGAGATAGCCAGACATGTCCGACCACCAAGCAGAGCACAACCGAACGCCCGACCGCGCAGAGGCCTGGCCACGATTACGCCTAGCGCTCACATCAACTTCCGGCAACAAAATACTACCACGCAAGCGTGGGCAACTCTGAAGCCTTCAGAAGGGAGCACCAAACGTCCCAGCACGCACCGACGATGAATGCGCACCCGATCACGAGCGAACCCGATCACGAGCACTGAACACCGCCAGTTTCGTCAACTCTATCCGCTTAGCCCCACGTGGTTTCACATTCTCTTGAACTCTCTCTTCAAAGTTCTTTGCAACTTTCCCTCACGGTACTTGTTCGCTATCGAAGTCTCGGTCATATTTAGCCTTAGATGTGGTATACCACCCACTTTGAGCTGCACTTCCAAGCAACTCTACTCCAAGACACGCTCAACTGGCACAGTCGAAGCCCGCACGGGCCTAGCACCCACTACGGGAAGTCGCGTTCGAGCGAACTTCGAGCAACAACCGACACCAGACGAACGCGCCTATACGCAACACCTCACTACAGGTAGAACCTGAGCGATTATGCGCTGGGCTTATCCCGTTTCACTCGCCGTTACTCAGGGAATCCTTGTTAGTTTCTTTTCCTCCGCTTACTGATATGCTTAAGTTCAGCGGGTAGTCACGCTTGAGATTAGGTTGATTCGTACTAGAATCCTCAGATGCCGTTAGTCTCCCATAGCATGCTGAAGCTCTGCCGCCCAGAGGCCCGGCGGAATAGGGAAATGCGCAGTGCGACCGAAAGCCAAGAGCGGCGGCTAACGAATCGGCGGTCACGCAACGTCCTATCACAGAGGATCAGACAAGAGACACGACGAGGTGCGGTATGCAAGCGCCGAAGCACGAGCAAGCTTTGCCACGAAGAGATCTGATGACGGGAACTTACCGAGAAGCTCGCGCCACGACACAGTCGAACACCCTTGCGAGCGAACGACACAATAGTACATTCAACACTAATCCAAACGTGCCGACGGTTATCCCGCCGGCGCCATGTGCATTCAACGATTTCGTGCTCATTGTATCTGCAATTCGCACTACTTATCGCAGCTAGCTGCGATCTTCATCGAACCGAGACTCTAGTGATCCACCACGTAGAGTTGTACAAAGGTGATCGAACAGCAAAGCAGCCGGAGCCGCCGAGCCGAACAATCGTTCATATTTCGAGATCCAATGCGAATGTCGGCGCAATCCCTTCGAGGCCGGGATTGTCTTTAAGGCTGGCACGAGAATGAACTCGCCCTGACGAGACCGCCTACATGCACTGAAGAGCATGCTCCGACCGACGTCTCATAGCCACCAGACAGTTTCAGTATTTCATTCATAATCCAATAAGATTCATTCCATTCCATTCAATTCAGTCAAATTACAGTACGTAATAAGGGTGATCGACAATGATCCGCGGTCAGGTTCTCCTAATCGCACCTTGTTACGACTTTTGCCCGGTTCAAGCCACTGCGATTAATGCGGTTCCCATCAGCGAAGGGAAACCCAACGCCGAAAGTCCCCGCATTTCTCGAGGCAACTCAGTCCCGGGCAGCGACGGGCGGTGTGTACAAAGGGCAGGGACGTAATCAGCACGAGCTAATGACTCATACTTACTGGGAATTCCTCGTTCAAGAGAAATAATTGCAATCCTCTATTCCAAACACGAAAAGCTTTCAAAAGATTACCCAGACCTTTCGGTCAAGGTTAAAAACGCTTGCTGCACTTTCCAGTGTAGCGCGCGTGCAGCCCCGAACATCTAAGGGCATCACAGACCTGTTATTACTCAATCTCATGCGGTTGAACACCGCTTATCCCTCTAAGAAGTAGACACGACCAAACTATCGCGCCACTAGTTAGCAGGTTAGAGTCTCGTTCGTTATCGGAATAAACCAGACAGATCAATCCACGAACTAAGAACGGCCATGCACCACCAACCACCAAATCAAGAAAGAACTCTCAATCTGTCAATCATTATAGTGTCCGGTCCGGGTGAGATTTCCCGTGTTGAGTCAAATTAAGCCGCAGGCTCCACTCCTGGTGGTGCCCTTCCGTCAATTCCTTTAAGTTTCAGATTTGCAACCATACTACCCCCGGAACCCGAAGACTTTCGTTTCCGAGAAGCTCCCAGGCAGGGCTAAACTACCACCACCTGATCGCTAGTTGGCATAGTTTACGGTCAGAACTAGGGCGGTATCTAATCGCCTTCGATCCTCTGACTTTCGTTCTTGATTAATGAAAACATTCTTGGCAAATGCTTTCGCAATCGGTCGTCTCGCTGCGGTCCAAGAATTTCACCTCTCACGCAGCGATACGGATGCCCCCGAGTTATTCCTCTTAATCATTACTTCAATCCCAAGACCAACAGAATGGACCGAAGTCATATTCTATTATTCCATGATAAAGCATTCAAGCAAACGCCTGTTTTAATCACATTGATTTAATCAAAGTTACAACACCAGCCACCAAGTCCGAAGACAAGGAAAACCGGCGAAACAGTTCAGACACGCAGTATCTCACATGGAGAACTACTGTCATAAACTTAGATCCAACTACGAGCTTTTTAACCGCAGCAATGACGATATACACGTTGGGAGCTGGAATTACCGCGGCTGCTGGCACCAGACTTGCCCTCCCATAGACTTCGTTAAAGTCTTTAAGTTGTGCTCATTTCAATGACAGACCTCAAAGAGATCTGTCTCGTTATTGATAGTCACTACCTCCTCGAATTGAGAGTGGGTAATTTACGCGCCTGCTGCCTTCCTTGGATGTGATAGCCGTTTCTAAGGCTAGCTCTCCGGAGTCGAACCCTGATTCTCCGTTACCCGTTACAACCATGGAAGACACATAGACTTCCATCAATAGTTGATAGGGCACCCCCCCGACCAGTACGTCGTCGGTACAAGACCATACGATCCGCGAAATTATTCAGAGTCACCAAAAGGGTTGCCCCAGTCGGCCTTGTTCTAATAAGTGCGCACTACCATTGCTGGCGGTGCTCTGGTGCACGTATTAGCTCCAAAATTAACGCAGATATCCGTTTCGGATACGATAACTGGGTAGGTTAGGGGTGTTCATAATGAGCCGTTCGCAGATTCATGTTTACACATATGTTCTTAGACATGCATGGCTTAATCTTTTATCTGAGCATATCACCGCTGGCAGGATCAACCAGGTAACTTGAAAAAGTCACCGTCTCACGAGAATTTCTCGTGATTTTGCATGAACCGACAAAACCGTGCCTAGACGAGCATGGATTTTACATGAGGATTCGTTTGCTTTCACATGAGCATCCCAAACATGAAGTTTGATGGAGCCACATGGGAAGTTTATTGCTGATTAGCAATGAACAGTCAAAAGCGCTCAAACCACATAAGGGCTCTCGCATTAGATTGCATCGCAGACGTCTCTGACAAGCAGAAACAGCGACTTCATATCACTTTAGACGAATATAGGCGCGGGACCATGCCCCGACCGACCATGGCTGTGTAACATTTGCGACTCAAGCAAAAATGCGAGTTTCGACGAAAGCCATCCTCAATCCTATGGGGATACCCATATGATGAGTGGTAGTGACTTATCGGCTCAAGTGAAAACACATAGACTGACTGAGCAACCACCAACTCATGTGAATTCACATGAACTTGCGAAGAAATCGCAAACTCATGTGAAAACACATGAACCTCACCCCCTCCCTATCCCCTCTCACAGACTCATGTGCAAACACATAAGCGTCCATCTTCCAACCTCCCCAGTCACAGACTCATGTGAAAACGCATAAGGAACCCCCTTGATAGATGACGAGGCATTTGGCTACCCCACTAACCTGCCGACCGAACCCAGCCACCAAGTGGCCGGACGCAAGACCCTGATACCAGACCAATGGGCACTACCAAAAAAAAAGCAAAAACAAACCAAACGGTCAACGGCAGAGTCTCAACAGATCGCGACATGCGTCGCTCTACTGAGTACAACACCTCGACCACTACTCAAGTAGTCTACAAGAGATCTCGCGCCCCGACATTGAATCGGAATGATCCGATATGACAGCCTGAACAGATTCCCCGAACAGACAAGGTCATAGAAAAGGGCATACGCAGTAGCCTTGCGGCGTACTTAAAGAGAGCCACCCGACACCGGGGAGCCAAAACATAGTTACCTTTATTAGCCCCGATTCTAACTTAGAGGCTTTCAGTTATAATCAAACAGATGGTAGCTTCGCAGCATTGGTCTATCGACCAGCCGCATGAACCAGTGGTCCGAACCTACGGTTCCTCTCGTACTAAGTAGGATTACTATTGCAACAACCAGTCAACAGTAGGGTAAAACTAACCTGTCTCACGACGGTCTAAACCCAGCTCACGTTCCCTATTAGAGGGTGAACAATCCAACGCTTGGCGAATTCTGCTTCGCAATGATAGGAAGAGCCGACATCGAAGGATCAAAAAGCAACGTCGCTATGGACGCTTGGCTGCCACAAGCCAGTTATCCCTGTGGTAATTTTTCTGACACCTCAAACTTGAAACCATCAAGGTTTTAAGGATCGATAGGCCACGCTTTCGCGGTCTGTATTAGTACTGAAAATCAAGATCAAGTGGGCTTTTGCCCTTTTGCTCTACGAGAGGTTTCCGTCCCCTCTGAGCACACCTTAGGACACCTACGTTACGTTTTGATAGATGTACCGCCCCAGTCAAACTCCCGGCCTGACACTGTCTTCGGTCCGAGTCGCGAAGGCTCCGAGAGCCGACGCTTAACACCAGAAGGAAGGAGAACGAGCTCCAATCCTCGTATTACCGAATAAGTAAAGAATCAATGAAAGTAGTGGTATTTCAATTGCGACCGAGGTCTCCCACTTATACTACACCTCTCAAGACTCGTCACAGAGTCAAACTAGAGTCAAACTCAACAGGGTCTTCTTTCCCCGCTGTTTTTTCCAAGCCCGTTCCCTTGGCTGTGGTTTCGCTAGATAGTAGATAGGGACAGTGGGAATCTCGTTAATCCATTCATGCGCGTCACTAATTAGATGACGAGGCATTTGGCTACCTTAAGAGAGTCATAGTTACTCCCGCCGTTTACCCGCGCTTAAGCAGATTACTCCACGTTAACATTCAGAGCACTGGGCAGAAATCAGAGATAGTCAACGTCCGCAAGGACCATCTATCTCCTCTGTTTTAATTAGACAGTCGGATTCCCCGAGTCCGTACCAGTTCTAAGTCAACCGTTAAGTGTCGCACGAAGTACATACGCCGAAACGCATGCACGCAGCAAGGCAAGTCCACAAGGCAGCGACGCCATTAGATCAACCGAACCGAAGCCCAGCCAATCAAAGCGCCACCGACCAAGCTTCATTGCAAAGCCCGTACAGACCGGTCCTTAGAGCCAATCCTTATTCCGAAGGTAGGGATCAAATTTGCCGACTTCCCTTATCTACATTATTCTATCGACTAGAGGCTACGAACCTTGGAGACCTGCTGCGGATATGGGTACGATCAGTAATGCGAATTGAATTGCTCCCTTGGCTTTTCAAGGGCCATGCATGATACACGGGACACCACAGAAACCGTGGCGCTATACGGAAACAACGTCCCTATCTCCGGCTGAACCGTTTCCAGGGAGTCCGTTCCTTAACTAGAGAAGAGATCTCTAGCCCGGATCACACATAGCATCGCCAAGTTCGAATGCGTTACCGCCAAGGCAGTCTTGCGACTACCAATTCACATTTACAGGTACGGGAATATTAACCCGTTTCCCTTTCGATATTAGACGAGAAGCACGAAGCTCGACGTCAATGATACAAGGCATTAGCCAGTATCTTAGGATCGACTAACCCACATACAACTACTGTTCACGTGGAACCCTTCTCCACTTCAGTCATCAAGATTCTTACTTGATTATTTGCTACTACCACCAAGATCTGCACCGATGGAAGCTCCAGCTGGGCCTACGCCCTAAGCCTTCGACGCTAACCACCGCGACACACCTACTCGTTGAGGCCAGACGCACGAAACGTACAAGCCAACAACGGCCGGGTTTAGGTCCCCCGCTCAAGCGCCATCCATTTTCGGGGCTGATTGATTCGGCAGGTGAGTTGTTACACACTCCTTAGCGGGTTCCGACTTCCATGGCCACCGTCCTGCTGTCTATATCAATCAACACCCTTTATGGGGTCTCATGAGCGGAGAGTTAGGCACCTTAGCCCGACGTTTGGTTCATCCCACATCGCCAGTTCTGCTTACCAAAAATGGCCCACTTGGAGCTTGTTTTCGCAGCCACGGTTCACTTAAGCAACCGCGACATCATACCCATTGAAAGTTTGAGAATAGGTTAAGAACATTTCGTCCCCAAGTCCTCTAATCATTAGCTTTACAAGATACAACAAACTTAAACTCCAGCTATCCTGGGGGAAACTTCGGTGTGAACCAGCTACTAGATGGTTCGATTAGTCTTTCGCCCCTATACCCGAGTCCGACGATCGATTTGCACGTCAGAACCGCTTCGGACTTCCATCAGAGTTTCCTCTGACTTCGTCCTGCTCAGGCATAGTTCACCATCTTTCGGGTCCTAGTGTGTACGCTCCATCTCCACACCACTGCAAGCAGTTGGCATGGGACTATGTTGCGCCGCCGGCCGAGACCGACGGATCACATATCAGACGAACAAGCCGCCCTTTACATTAATTGCGCCAATAGGTTTGATACCCAATGACTCGCGTACATACTAGACTTCTTGGTCCGTGTTTCAAGACGGGTCGGATAGGTGGTCGACTTTCACATACCGGGAGTGGACCATAGGCAGGCGAACGCACAGCTGCACACATACGAGATAGCCAGACATGTCCGACCACCAAGCAGAGCACAACCGAACGCCCGACCGCGCAGAGGCCTGGCCACGATTACGCCTAGCGCTCACATCAACTTCCGGCAACAAAATACTACCACGCAAGCGTGGGCAACTCTGAAGCCTTCAGAAGGGAGCACCAAACGTCCCAGCACGCACCGACGATGAATGCGCACCCGATCACGAGCGAACCCGATCACGAGCACTGAACACCGCCAGTTTCGTCAACTCTATCCGCTTAGCCCCACGTGGTTTCACATTCTCTTGAACTCTCTCTTCAAAGTTCTTTGCAACTTTCCCTCACGGTACTTGTTCGCTATCGAAGTCTCGGTCATATTTAGCCTTAGATGTGGTATACCACCCACTTTGAGCTGCACTTCCAAGCAACTCTACTCCAAGACACGCTCAACTGGCACAGTCGAAGCCCGCACGGGCCTAGCACCCACTACGGGAAGTCGCGTTCGAGCGAACTTCGAGCAACAACCGACACCAGACGAACGCGCCTATACGCAACACCTCACTACAGGTAGAACCTGAGCGATTATGCGCTGGGCTTATCCCGTTTCACTCGCCGTTACTCAGGGAATCCTTGTTAGTTTCTTTTCCTCCGCTTACTGATATGCTTAAGTTCAGCGGGTAGTCACGCTTGAGATTAGGTTGATTCGTACTAGAATCCTCAGATGCCGTTAGTCTCCCATAGCATGCTGAAGCTCTGCCGCCCAGAGGCCCGGCGGAATAGGGAAATGCGCAGTGCGACCGAAAGCCAAGAGCGGCGGCTAACGAATCGGCGGTCACGCAACGTCCTATCACAGAGGATCAGACAAGAGACACGACGAGGTGCGGTATGCAAGCGCCGAAGCACGAGCAAGCTTTGCCACGAAGAGATCTGATGACGGGAACTTACCGAGAAGCTCGCGCCACGACACAGTCGAACACCCTTGCGAGCGAACGACACAATAGTACATTCAACACTAATCCAAACGTGCCGACGGTTATCCCGCCGGCGCCATGTGCATTCAACGATTTCGTGCTCATTGTATCTGCAATTCGCACTACTTATCGCAGCTAGCTGCGATCTTCATCGAACCGAGACTCTAGTGATCCACCACGTAGAGTTGTACAAAGGTGATCGAACAGCAAAGCAGCCGGAGCCGCCGAGCCGAACAATCGTTCATATTTCGAGATCCAATGCGAATGTCGGCGCAATCCCTTCGAGGCCGGGATTGTCTTTAAGGCTGGCACGAGAATGAACTCGCCCTGACGAGACCGCCTACATGCACTGAAGAGCATGCTCCGACCGACGTCTCATAGCCACCAGACAGTTTCAGTATTTCATTCATAATCCAATAAGATTCATTCCATTCCATTCAATTCAGTCAAATTACAGTACGTAATAAGGGTGATCGACAATGATCCGCGGTCAGGTTCTCCTAATCGCACCTTGTTACGACTTTTGCCCGGTTCAAGCCACTGCGATTAATGCGGTTCCCATCAGCGAAGGGAAACCCAACGCCGAAAGTCCCCGCATTTCTCGAGGCAACTCAGTCCCGGGCAGCGACGGGCGGTGTGTACAAAGGGCAGGGACGTAATCAGCACGAGCTAATGACTCATACTTACTGGGAATTCCTCGTTCAAGAGAAATAATTGCAATCCTCTATTCCAAACACGAAAAGCTTTCAAAAGATTACCCAGACCTTTCGGTCAAGGTTAAAAACGCTTGCTGCACTTTCCAGTGTAGCGCGCGTGCAGCCCCGAACATCTAAGGGCATCACAGACCTGTTATTACTCAATCTCATGCGGTTGAACACCGCTTATCCCTCTAAGAAGTAGACACGACCAAACTATCGCGCCACTAGTTAGCAGGTTAGAGTCTCGTTCGTTATCGGAATAAACCAGACAGATCAATCCACGAACTAAGAACGGCCATGCACCACCAACCACCAAATCAAGAAAGAACTCTCAATCTGTCAATCATTATAGTGTCCGGTCCGGGTGAGATTTCCCGTGTTGAGTCAAATTAAGCCGCAGGCTCCACTCCTGGTGGTGCCCTTCCGTCAATTCCTTTAAGTTTCAGATTTGCAACCATACTACCCCCGGAACCCGAAGACTTTCGTTTCCGAGAAGCTCCCAGGCAGGGCTAAACTACCACCACCTGATCGCTAGTTGGCATAGTTTACGGTCAGAACTAGGGCGGTATCTAATCGCCTTCGATCCTCTGACTTTCGTTCTTGATTAATGAAAACATTCTTGGCAAATGCTTTCGCAATCGGTCGTCTCGCTGCGGTCCAAGAATTTCACCTCTCACGCAGCGATACGGATGCCCCCGAGTTATTCCTCTTAATCATTACTTCAATCCCAAGACCAACAGAATGGACCGAAGTCATATTCTATTATTCCATGATAAAGCATTCAAGCAAACGCCTGTTTTAATCACATTGATTTAATCAAAGTTACAACACCAGCCACCAAGTCCGAAGACAAGGAAAACCGGCGAAACAGTTCAGACACGCAGTATCTCACATGGAGAACTACTGTCATAAACTTAGATCCAACTACGAGCTTTTTAACCGCAGCAATGACGATATACACGTTGGGAGCTGGAATTACCGCGGCTGCTGGCACCAGACTTGCCCTCCCATAGACTTCGTTAAAGTCTTTAAGTTGTGCTCATTTCAATGACAGACCTCAAAGAGATCTGTCTCGTTATTGATAGTCACTACCTCCTCGAATTGAGAGTGGGTAATTTACGCGCCTGCTGCCTTCCTTGGATGTGATAGCCGTTTCTAAGGCTAGCTCTCCGGAGTCGAACCCTGATTCTCCGTTACCCGTTACAACCATGGAAGACACATAGACTTCCATCAATAGTTGATAGGGCACCCCCCCGACCAGTACGTCGTCGGTACAAGACCATACGATCCGCGAAATTATTCAGAGTCACCAAAAGGGTTGCCCCAGTCGGCCTTGTTCTAATAAGTGCGCACTACCATTGCTGGCGGTGCTCTGGTGCACGTATTAGCTCCAAAATTAACGCAGATATCCGTTTCGGATACGATAACTGGGTAGGTTAGGGGTGTTCATAATGAGCCGTTCGCAGATTCATGTTTACACATATGTTCTTAGACATGCATGGCTTAATCTTTTATCTGAGCATATCACCGCTGGCAGGATCAACCAGGTAACTTGAAAAAGTCACCGTCTCACGAGAATTTCTCGTGATTTTGCATGAACCGACAAAACCGTGCCTAGACGAGCATGGATTTTACATGAGGATTCGTTTGCTTTCACATGAGCATCCCAAACATGAAGTTTGATGGAGCCACATGGGAAGTTTATTGCTGATTAGCAATGAACAGTCAAAAGCGCTCAAACCACATAAGGGCTCTCGCATTAGATTGCATCGCAGACGTCTCTGACAAGCAGAAACAGCGACTTCATATCACTTTAGACGAATATAGGCGCGGGACCATGCCCCGACCGACCATGGCTGTGTAACATTTGCGACTCAAGCAAAAATGCGAGTTTCGACGAAAGCCATCCTCAATCCTATGGGGATACCCATATGATGAGTGGTAGTGACTTATCGGCTCAAGTGAAAACACATAGACTGACTGAGCAACCACCAACTCATGTGAATTCACATGAACTTGCGAAGAAATCGCAAACTCATGTGAAAACACATGAACCTCACCCCCTCCCTATCCCCTCTCACAGACTCATGTGCAAACACATAAGCGTCCATCTTCCAACCTCCCCAGTCACAGACTCATGTGAAAACGCATAAGGAACCCCCTTGATAGATGACGAGGCATTTGGCTACCCCACTAACCTGCCGACCGAACCCAGCCACCAAGTGGCCGGACGCAAGACCCTGATACCAGACCAATGGGCACTACCAAAAAAAAAGCAAAAACAAACCAAACGGTCAACGGCAGAGTCTCAACAGATCGCGACATGCGTCGCTCTACTGAGTACAACACCTCGACCACTACTCAAGTAGTCTACAAGAGATCTCGCGCCCCGACATTGAATCGGAATGATCCGATATGACAGCCTGAACAGATTCCCCGAACAGACAAGGTCATAGAAAAGGGCATACGCAGTAGCCTTGCGGCGTACTTAAAGAGAGCCACCCGACACCGGGGAGCCAAAACATAGTTACCTTTATTAGCCCCGATTCTAACTTAGAGGCTTTCAGTTATAATCAAACAGATGGTAGCTTCGCAGCATTGGTCTATCGACCAGCCGCATGAACCAGTGGTCCGAACCTACGGTTCCTCTCGTACTAAGTAGGATTACTATTGCAACAACCAGTCAACAGTAGGGTAAAACTAACCTGTCTCACGACGGTCTAAACCCAGCTCACGTTCCCTATTAGAGGGTGAACAATCCAACGCTTGGCGAATTCTGCTTCGCAATGATAGGAAGAGCCGACATCGAAGGATCAAAAAGCAACGTCGCTATGGACGCTTGGCTGCCACAAGCCAGTTATCCCTGTGGTAATTTTTCTGACACCTCAAACTTGAAACCATCAAGGTTTTAAGGATCGATAGGCCACGCTTTCGCGGTCTGTATTAGTACTGAAAATCAAGATCAAGTGGGCTTTTGCCCTTTTGCTCTACGAGAGGTTTCCGTCCCCTCTGAGCACACCTTAGGACACCTACGTTACGTTTTGATAGATGTACCGCCCCAGTCAAACTCCCGGCCTGACACTGTCTTCGGTCCGAGTCGCGAAGGCTCCGAGAGCCGACGCTTAACACCAGAAGGAAGGAGAACGAGCTCCAATCCTCGTATTACCGAATAAGTAAAGAATCAATGTGCATTCAACGATTTCGTGCTCATTGTATCTGCAATTCGCACTACTTATCGCAGCTAGCTGCGATCTTCATCGAACCGAGACTCTAGTGATCCACCACGTAGAGTTGTACAAAGGTGATCGAACAGCAAAGCAGCCGGAGCCGCCGAGCCGAACAATCGTTCATATTTCGAGATCCAATGCGAATGTCGGCGCAATCCCTTCGAGGCCGGGATTGTCTTTAAGGCTGGCACGAGAATGAACTCGCCCTGACGAGACCGCCTACATGCACTGAAGAGCATGCTCCGACCGACGTCTCATAGCCACCAGACAGTTTCAGTATTTCATTCATAATCCAATAAGATTCATTCCATTCCATTCAATTCAGTCAAATTACAGTACGTAATAAGGGTGATCGACAATGATCCGCGGTCAGGTTCTCCTAATCGCACCTTGTTACGACTTTTGCCCGGTTCAAGCCACTGCGATTAATGCGGTTCCCATCAGCGAAGGGAAACCCAACGCCGAAAGTCCCCGCATTTCTCGAGGCAACTCAGTCCCGGGCAGCGACGGGCGGTGTGTACAAAGGGCAGGGACGTAATCAGCACGAGCTAATGACTCATACTTACTGGGAATTCCTCGTTCAAGAGAAATAATTGCAATCCTCTATTCCAAACACGAAAAGCTTTCAAAAGATTACCCAGACCTTTCGGTCAAGGTTAAAAACGCTTGCTGCACTTTCCAGTGTAGCGCGCGTGCAGCCCCGAACATCTAAGGGCATCACAGACCTGTTATTACTCAATCTCATGCGGTTGAACACCGCTTATCCCTCTAAGAAGTAGACACGACCAAACTATCGCGCCACTAGTTAGCAGGTTAGAGTCTCGTTCGTTATCGGAATAAACCAGACAGATCAATCCACGAACTAAGAACGGCCATGCACCACCAACCACCAAATCAAGAAAGAACTCTCAATCTGTCAATCATTATAGTGTCCGGTCCGGGTGAGATTTCCCGTGTTGAGTCAAATTAAGCCGCAGGCTCCACTCCTGGTGGTGCCCTTCCGTCAATTCCTTTAAGTTTCAGATTTGCAACCATACTACCCCCGGAACCCGAAGACTTTCGTTTCCGAGAAGCTCCCAGGCAGGGCTAAACTACCACCACCTGATCGCTAGTTGGCATAGTTTACGGTCAGAACTAGGGCGGTATCTAATCGCCTTCGATCCTCTGACTTTCGTTCTTGATTAATGAAAACATTCTTGGCAAATGCTTTCGCAATCGGTCGTCTCGCTGCGGTCCAAGAATTTCACCTCTCACGCAGCGATACGGATGCCCCCGAGTTATTCCTCTTAATCATTACTTCAATCCCAAGACCAACAGAATGGACCGAAGTCATATTCTATTATTCCATGATAAAGCATTCAAGCAAACGCCTGTTTTAATCACATTGATTTAATCAAAGTTACAACACCAGCCACCAAGTCCGAAGACAAGGAAAACCGGCGAAACAGTTCAGACACGCAGTATCTCACATGGAGAACTACTGTCATAAACTTAGATCCAACTACGAGCTTTTTAACCGCAGCAATGACGATATACACGTTGGGAGCTGGAATTACCGCGGCTGCTGGCACCAGACTTGCCCTCCCATAGACTTCGTTAAAGTCTTTAAGTTGTGCTCATTTCAATGACAGACCTCAAAGAGATCTGTCTCGTTATTGATAGTCACTACCTCCTCGAATTGAGAGTGGGTAATTTACGCGCCTGCTGCCTTCCTTGGATGTGATAGCCGTTTCTAAGGCTAGCTCTCCGGAGTCGAACCCTGATTCTCCGTTACCCGTTACAACCATGGAAGACACATAGACTTCCATCAATAGTTGATAGGGCACCCCCCCGACCAGTACGTCGTCGGTACAAGACCATACGATCCGCGAAATTATTCAGAGTCACCAAAAGGGTTGCCCCAGTCGGCCTTGTTCTAATAAGTGCGCACTACCATTGCTGGCGGTGCTCTGGTGCACGTATTAGCTCCAAAATTAACGCAGATATCCGTTTCGGATACGATAACTGGGTAGGTTAGGGGTGTTCATAATGAGCCGTTCGCAGATTCATGTTTACACATATGTTCTTAGACATGCATGGCTTAATCTTTTATCTGAGCATATCACCGCTGGCAGGATCAACCAGGTAACTTGAAAAAGTCACCGTCTCACGAGAATTTCTCGTGATTTTGCATGAACCGACAAAACCGTGCCTAGACGAGCATGGATTTTACATGAGGATTCGTTTGCTTTCACATGAGCATCCCAAACATGAAGTTTGATGGAGCCACATGGGAAGTTTATTGCTGATTAGCAATGAACAGTCAAAAGCGCTCAAACCACATAAGGGCTCTCGCATTAGATTGCATCGCAGACGTCTCTGACAAGCAGAAACAGCGACTTCATATCACTTTAGACGAATATAGGCGCGGGACCATGCCCCGACCGACCATGGCTGTGTAACATTTGCGACTCAAGCAAAAATGCGAGTTTCGACGAAAGCCATCCTCAATCCTATGGGGATACCCATATGATGAGTGGTAGTGACTTATCGGCTCAAGTGAAAACACATAGACTGACTGAGCAACCACCAACTCATGTGAATTCACATGAACTTGCGAAGAAATCGCAAACTCATGTGAAAACACATGAACCTCACCCCCTCCCTATCCCCTCTCACAGACTCATGTGCAAACACATAAGCGTCCATCTTCCAACCTCCCCAGTCACAGACTCATGTGAAAACGCATAAGGAACCCCCTTGATAGATGACGAGGCATTTGGCTACCCCACTAACCTGCCGACCGAACCCAGCCACCAAGTGGCCGGACGCAAGACCCTGATACCAGACCAATGGGCACTACCAAAAAAAAAGCAAAAACAAACCAAACGGTCAACGGCAGAGTCTCAACAGATCGCGACATGCGTCGCTCTACTGAGTACAACACCTCGACCACTACTCAAGTAGTCTACAAGAGATCTCGCGCCCCGACATTGAATCGGAATGATCCGATATGACAGCCTGAACAGATTCCCCGAACAGACAAGGTCATAGAAAAGGGCATACGCAGTAGCCTTGCGGCGTACTTAAAGAGAGCCACCCGACACCGGGGAGCCAAAACATAGTTACCTTTATTAGCCCCGATTCTAACTTAGAGGCTTTCAGTTATAATCAAACAGATGGTAGCTTCGCAGCATTGGTCTATCGACCAGCCGCATGAACCAGTGGTCCGAACCTACGGTTCCTCTCGTACTAAGTAGGATTACTATTGCAACAACCAGTCAACAGTAGGGTAAAACTAACCTGTCTCACGACGGTCTAAACCCAGCTCACGTTCCCTATTAGAGGGTGAACAATCCAACGCTTGGCGAATTCTGCTTCGCAATGATAGGAAGAGCCGACATCGAAGGATCAAAAAGCAACGTCGCTATGGACGCTTGGCTGCCACAAGCCAGTTATCCCTGTGGTAATTTTTCTGACACCTCAAACTTGAAACCATCAAGGTTTTAAGGATCGATAGGCCACGCTTTCGCGGTCTGTATTAGTACTGAAAATCAAGATCAAGTGGGCTTTTGCCCTTTTGCTCTACGAGAGGTTTCCGTCCCCTCTGAGCACACCTTAGGACACCTACGTTACGTTTTGATAGATGTACCGCCCCAGTCAAACTCCCGGCCTGACACTGTCTTCGGTCCGAGTCGCGAAGGCTCCGAGAGCCGACGCTTAACACCAGAAGGAAGGAGAACGAGCTCCAATCCTCGTATTACCGAATAAGTAAAGAATCAATGAAAGTAGTGGTATTTCAATTGCGACCGAGGTCTCCCACTTATACTACACCTCTCAAGACTCGTCACAGAGTCAAACTAGAGTCAAACTCAACAGGGTCTTCTTTCCCCGCTGTTTTTTCCAAGCCCGTTCCCTTGGCTGTGGTTTCGCTAGATAGTAGATAGGGACAGTGGGAATCTCGTTAATCCATTCATGCGCGTCACTAATTAGATGACGAGGCATTTGGCTACCTTAAGAGAGTCATAGTTACTCCCGCCGTTTACCCGCGCTTAAGCAGATTACTCCACGTTAACATTCAGAGCACTGGGCAGAAATCAGAGATAGTCAACGTCCGCAAGGACCATCTATCTCCTCTGTTTTAATTAGACAGTCGGATTCCCCGAGTCCGTACCAGTTCTAAGTCAACCGTTAAGTGTCGCACGAAGTACATACGCCGAAACGCATGCACGCAGCAAGGCAAGTCCACAAGGCAGCGACGCCATTAGATCAACCGAACCGAAGCCCAGCCAATCAAAGCGCCACCGACCAAGCTTCATTGCAAAGCCCGTACAGACCGGTCCTTAGAGCCAATCCTTATTCCGAAGGTAGGGATCAAATTTGCCGACTTCCCTTATCTACATTATTCTATCGACTAGAGGCTACGAACCTTGGAGACCTGCTGCGGATATGGGTACGATCAGTAATGCGAATTGAATTGCTCCCTTGGCTTTTCAAGGGCCATGCATGATACACGGGACACCACAGAAACCGTGGCGCTATACGGAAACAACGTCCCTATCTCCGGCTGAACCGTTTCCAGGGAGTCCGTTCCTTAACTAGAGAAGAGATCTCTAGCCCGGATCACACATAGCATCGCCAAGTTCGAATGCGTTACCGCCAAGGCAGTCTTGCGACTACCAATTCACATTTACAGGTACGGGAATATTAACCCGTTTCCCTTTCGATATTAGACGAGAAGCACGAAGCTCGACGTCAATGATACAAGGCATTAGCCAGTATCTTAGGATCGACTAACCCACATACAACTACTGTTCACGTGGAACCCTTCTCCACTTCAGTCATCAAGATTCTTACTTGATTATTTGCTACTACCACCAAGATCTGCACCGATGGAAGCTCCAGCTGGGCCTACGCCCTAAGCCTTCGACGCTAACCACCGCGACACACCTACTCGTTGAGGCCAGACGCACGAAACGTACAAGCCAACAACGGCCGGGTTTAGGTCCCCCGCTCAAGCGCCATCCATTTTCGGGGCTGATTGATTCGGCAGGTGAGTTGTTACACACTCCTTAGCGGGTTCCGACTTCCATGGCCACCGTCCTGCTGTCTATATCAATCAACACCCTTTATGGGGTCTCATGAGCGGAGAGTTAGGCACCTTAGCCCGACGTTTGGTTCATCCCACATCGCCAGTTCTGCTTACCAAAAATGGCCCACTTGGAGCTTGTTTTCGCAGCCACGGTTCACTTAAGCAACCGCGACATCATACCCATTGAAAGTTTGAGAATAGGTTAAGAACATTTCGTCCCCAAGTCCTCTAATCATTAGCTTTACAAGATACAACAAACTTAAACTCCAGCTATCCTGGGGGAAACTTCGGTGTGAACCAGCTACTAGATGGTTCGATTAGTCTTTCGCCCCTATACCCGAGTCCGACGATCGATTTGCACGTCAGAACCGCTTCGGACTTCCATCAGAGTTTCCTCTGACTTCGTCCTGCTCAGGCATAGTTCACCATCTTTCGGGTCCTAGTGTGTACGCTCCATCTCCACACCACTGCAAGCAGTTGGCATGGGACTATGTTGCGCCGCCGGCCGAGACCGACGGATCACATATCAGACGAACAAGCCGCCCTTTACATTAATTGCGCCAATAGGTTTGATACCCAATGACTCGCGTACATACTAGACTTCTTGGTCCGTGTTTCAAGACGGGTCGGATAGGTGGTCGACTTTCACATACCGGGAGTGGACCATAGGCAGGCGAACGCACAGCTGCACACATACGAGATAGCCAGACATGTCCGACCACCAAGCAGAGCACAACCGAACGCCCGACCGCGCAGAGGCCTGGCCACGATTACGCCTAGCGCTCACATCAACTTCCGGCAACAAAATACTACCACGCAAGCGTGGGCAACTCTGAAGCCTTCAGAAGGGAGCACCAAACGTCCCAGCACGCACCGACGATGAATGCGCACCCGATCACGAGCGAACCCGATCACGAGCACTGAACACCGCCAGTTTCGTCAACTCTATCCGCTTAGCCCCACGTGGTTTCACATTCTCTTGAACTCTCTCTTCAAAGTTCTTTGCAACTTTCCCTCACGGTACTTGTTCGCTATCGAAGTCTCGGTCATATTTAGCCTTAGATGTGGTATACCACCCACTTTGAGCTGCACTTCCAAGCAACTCTACTCCAAGACACGCTCAACTGGCACAGTCGAAGCCCGCACGGGCCTAGCACCCACTACGGGAAGTCGCGTTCGAGCGAACTTCGAGCAACAACCGACACCAGACGAACGCGCCTATACGCAACACCTCACTACAGGTAGAACCTGAGCGATTATGCGCTGGGCTTATCCCGTTTCACTCGCCGTTACTCAGGGAATCCTTGTTAGTTTCTTTTCCTCCGCTTACTGATATGCTTAAGTTCAGCGGGTAGTCACGCTTGAGATTAGGTTGATTCGTACTAGAATCCTCAGATGCCGTTAGTCTCCCATAGCATGCTGAAGCTCTGCCGCCCAGAGGCCCGGCGGAATAGGGAAATGCGCAGTGCGACCGAAAGCCAAGAGCGGCGGCTAACGAATCGGCGGTCACGCAACGTCCTATCACAGAGGATCAGACAAGAGACACGACGAGGTGCGGTATGCAAGCGCCGAAGCACGAGCAAGCTTTGCCACGAAGAGATCTGATGACGGGAACTTACCGAGAAGCTCGCGCCACGACACAGTCGAACACCCTTGCGAGCGAACGACACAATAGTACATTCAACACTAATCCAAACGTGCCGACGGTTATCCCGCCGGCGCCATGTGCATTCAACGATTTCGTGCTCATTGTATCTGCAATTCGCACTACTTATCGCAGCTAGCTGCGATCTTCATCGAACCGAGACTCTAGTGATCCACCACGTAGAGTTGTACAAAGGTGATCGAACAGCAAAGCAGCCGGAGCCGCCGAGCCGAACAATCGTTCATATTTCGAGATCCAATGCGAATGTCGGCGCAATCCCTTCGAGGCCGGGATTGTCTTTAAGGCTGGCACGAGAATGAACTCGCCCTGACGAGACCGCCTACATGCACTGAAGAGCATGCTCCGACCGACGTCTCATAGCCACCAGACAGTTTCAGTATTTCATTCATAATCCAATAAGATTCATTCCATTCCATTCAATTCAGTCAAATTACAGTACGTAATAAGGGTGATCGACAATGATCCGCGGTCAGGTTCTCCTAATCGCACCTTGTTACGACTTTTGCCCGGTTCAAGCCACTGCGATTAATGCGGTTCCCATCAGCGAAGGGAAACCCAACGCCGAAAGTCCCCGCATTTCTCGAGGCAACTCAGTCCCGGGCAGCGACGGGCGGTGTGTACAAAGGGCAGGGACGTAATCAGCACGAGCTAATGACTCATACTTACTGGGAATTCCTCGTTCAAGAGAAATAATTGCAATCCTCTATTCCAAACACGAAAAGCTTTCAAAAGATTACCCAGACCTTTCGGTCAAGGTTAAAAACGCTTGCTGCACTTTCCAGTGTAGCGCGCGTGCAGCCCCGAACATCTAAGGGCATCACAGACCTGTTATTACTCAATCTCATGCGGTTGAACACCGCTTATCCCTCTAAGAAGTAGACACGACCAAACTATCGCGCCACTAGTTAGCAGGTTAGAGTCTCGTTCGTTATCGGAATAAACCAGACAGATCAATCCACGAACTAAGAACGGCCATGCACCACCAACCACCAAATCAAGAAAGAACTCTCAATCTGTCAATCATTATAGTGTCCGGTCCGGGTGAGATTTCCCGTGTTGAGTCAAATTAAGCCGCAGGCTCCACTCCTGGTGGTGCCCTTCCGTCAATTCCTTTAAGTTTCAGATTTGCAACCATACTACCCCCGGAACCCGAAGACTTTCGTTTCCGAGAAGCTCCCAGGCAGGGCTAAACTACCACCACCTGATCGCTAGTTGGCATAGTTTACGGTCAGAACTAGGGCGGTATCTAATCGCCTTCGATCCTCTGACTTTCGTTCTTGATTAATGAAAACATTCTTGGCAAATGCTTTCGCAATCGGTCGTCTCGCTGCGGTCCAAGAATTTCACCTCTCACGCAGCGATACGGATGCCCCCGAGTTATTCCTCTTAATCATTACTTCAATCCCAAGACCAACAGAATGGACCGAAGTCATATTCTATTATTCCATGATAAAGCATTCAAGCAAACGCCTGTTTTAATCACATTGATTTAATCAAAGTTACAACACCAGCCACCAAGTCCGAAGACAAGGAAAACCGGCGAAACAGTTCAGACACGCAGTATCTCACATGGAGAACTACTGTCATAAACTTAGATCCAACTACGAGCTTTTTAACCGCAGCAATGACGATATACACGTTGGGAGCTGGAATTACCGCGGCTGCTGGCACCAGACTTGCCCTCCCATAGACTTCGTTAAAGTCTTTAAGTTGTGCTCATTTCAATGACAGACCTCAAAGAGATCTGTCTCGTTATTGATAGTCACTACCTCCTCGAATTGAGAGTGGGTAATTTACGCGCCTGCTGCCTTCCTTGGATGTGATAGCCGTTTCTAAGGCTAGCTCTCCGGAGTCGAACCCTGATTCTCCGTTACCCGTTACAACCATGGAAGACACATAGACTTCCATCAATAGTTGATAGGGCACCCCCCCGACCAGTACGTCGTCGGTACAAGACCATACGATCCGCGAAATTATTCAGAGTCACCAAAAGGGTTGCCCCAGTCGGCCTTGTTCTAATAAGTGCGCACTACCATTGCTGGCGGTGCTCTGGTGCACGTATTAGCTCCAAAATTAACGCAGATATCCGTTTCGGATACGATAACTGGGTAGGTTAGGGGTGTTCATAATGAGCCGTTCGCAGATTCATGTTTACACATATGTTCTTAGACATGCATGGCTTAATCTTTTATCTGAGCATATCACCGCTGGCAGGATCAACCAGGTAACTTGAAAAAGTCACCGTCTCACGAGAATTTCTCGTGATTTTGCATGAACCGACAAAACCGTGCCTAGACGAGCATGGATTTTACATGAGGATTCGTTTGCTTTCACATGAGCATCCCAAACATGAAGTTTGATGGAGCCACATGGGAAGTTTATTGCTGATTAGCAATGAACAGTCAAAAGCGCTCAAACCACATAAGGGCTCTCGCATTAGATTGCATCGCAGACGTCTCTGACAAGCAGAAACAGCGACTTCATATCACTTTAGACGAATATAGGCGCGGGACCATGCCCCGACCGACCATGGCTGTGTAACATTTGCGACTCAAGCAAAAATGCGAGTTTCGACGAAAGCCATCCTCAATCCTATGGGGATACCCATATGATGAGTGGTAGTGACTTATCGGCTCAAGTGAAAACACATAGACTGACTGAGCAACCACCAACTCATGTGAATTCACATGAACTTGCGAAGAAATCGCAAACTCATGTGAAAACACATGAACCTCACCCCCTCCCTATCCCCTCTCACAGACTCATGTGCAAACACATAAGCGTCCATCTTCCAACCTCCCCAGTCACAGACTCATGTGAAAACGCATAAGGAACCCCCTTGATAGATGACGAGGCATTTGGCTACCCCACTAACCTGCCGACCGAACCCAGCCACCAAGTGGCCGGACGCAAGACCCTGATACCAGACCAATGGGCACTACCAAAAAAAAAGCAAAAACAAACCAAACGGTCAACGGCAGAGTCTCAACAGATCGCGACATGCGTCGCTCTACTGAGTACAACACCTCGACCACTACTCAAGTAGTCTACAAGAGATCTCGCGCCCCGACATTGAATCGGAATGATCCGATATGACAGCCTGAACAGATTCCCCGAACAGACAAGGTCATAGAAAAGGGCATACGCAGTAGCCTTGCGGCGTACTTAAAGAGAGCCACCCGACACCGGGGAGCCAAAACATAGTTACCTTTATTAGCCCCGATTCTAACTTAGAGGCTTTCAGTTATAATCAAACAGATGGTAGCTTCGCAGCATTGGTCTATCGACCAGCCGCATGAACCAGTGGTCCGAACCTACGGTTCCTCTCGTACTAAGTAGGATTACTATTGCAACAACCAGTCAACAGTAGGGTAAAACTAACCTGTCTCACGACGGTCTAAACCCAGCTCACGTTCCCTATTAGAGGGTGAACAATCCAACGCTTGGCGAATTCTGCTTCGCAATGATAGGAAGAGCCGACATCGAAGGATCAAAAAGCAACGTCGCTATGGACGCTTGGCTGCCACAAGCCAGTTATCCCTGTGGTAATTTTTCTGACACCTCAAACTTGAAACCATCAAGGTTTTAAGGATCGATAGGCCACGCTTTCGCGGTCTGTATTAGTACTGAAAATCAAGATCAAGTGGGCTTTTGCCCTTTTGCTCTACGAGAGGTTTCCGTCCCCTCTGAGCACACCTTAGGACACCTACGTTACGTTTTGATAGATGTACCGCCCCAGTCAAACTCCCGGCCTGACACTGTCTTCGGTCCGAGTCGCGAAGGCTCCGAGAGCCGACGCTTAACACCAGAAGGAAGGAGAACGAGCTCCAATCCTCGTATTACCGAATAAGTAAAGAATCAATGAAAGTAGTGGTATTTCAATTGCGACCGAGGTCTCCCACTTATACTACACCTCTCAAGACTCGTCACAGAGTCAAACTAGAGTCAAACTCAACAGGGTCTTCTTTCCCCGCTGTTTTTTCCAAGCCCGTTCCCTTGGCTGTGGTTTCGCTAGATAGTAGATAGGGACAGTGGGAATCTCGTTAATCCATTCATGCGCGTCACTAATTAGATGACGAGGCATTTGGCTACCTTAAGAGAGTCATAGTTACTCCCGCCGTTTACCCGCGCTTAAGCAGATTACTCCACGTTAACATTCAGAGCACTGGGCAGAAATCAGAGATAGTCAACGTCCGCAAGGACCATCTATCTCCTCTGTTTTAATTAGACAGTCGGATTCCCCGAGTCCGTACCAGTTCTAAGTCAACCGTTAAGTGTCGCACGAAGTACATACGCCGAAACGCATGCACGCAGCAAGGCAAGTCCACAAGGCAGCGACGCCATTAGATCAACCGAACCGAAGCCCAGCCAATCAAAGCGCCACCGACCAAGCTTCATTGCAAAGCCCGTACAGACCGGTCCTTAGAGCCAATCCTTATTCCGAAGGTAGGGATCAAATTTGCCGACTTCCCTTATCTACATTATTCTATCGACTAGAGGCTACGAACCTTGGAGACCTGCTGCGGATATGGGTACGATCAGTAATGCGAATTGAATTGCTCCCTTGGCTTTTCAAGGGCCATGCATGATACACGGGACACCACAGAAACCGTGGCGCTATACGGAAACAACGTCCCTATCTCCGGCTGAACCGTTTCCAGGGAGTCCGTTCCTTAACTAGAGAAGAGATCTCTAGCCCGGATCACACATAGCATCGCCAAGTTCGAATGCGTTACCGCCAAGGCAGTCTTGCGACTACCAATTCACATTTACAGGTACGGGAATATTAACCCGTTTCCCTTTCGATATTAGACGAGAAGCACGAAGCTCGACGTCAATGATACAAGGCATTAGCCAGTATCTTAGGATCGACTAACCCACATACAACTACTGTTCACGTGGAACCCTTCTCCACTTCAGTCATCAAGATTCTTACTTGATTATTTGCTACTACCACCAAGATCTGCACCGATGGAAGCTCCAGCTGGGCCTACGCCCTAAGCCTTCGACGCTAACCACCGCGACACACCTACTCGTTGAGGCCAGACGCACGAAACGTACAAGCCAACAACGGCCGGGTTTAGGTCCCCCGCTCAAGCGCCATCCATTTTCGGGGCTGATTGATTCGGCAGGTGAGTTGTTACACACTCCTTAGCGGGTTCCGACTTCCATGGCCACCGTCCTGCTGTCTATATCAATCAACACCCTTTATGGGGTCTCATGAGCGGAGAGTTAGGCACCTTAGCCCGACGTTTGGTTCATCCCACATCGCCAGTTCTGCTTACCAAAAATGGCCCACTTGGAGCTTGTTTTCGCAGCCACGGTTCACTTAAGCAACCGCGACATCATACCCATTGAAAGTTTGAGAATAGGTTAAGAACATTTCGTCCCCAAGTCCTCTAATCATTAGCTTTACAAGATACAACAAACTTAAACTCCAGCTATCCTGGGGGAAACTTCGGTGTGAACCAGCTACTAGATGGTTCGATTAGTCTTTCGCCCCTATACCCGAGTCCGACGATCGATTTGCACGTCAGAACCGCTTCGGACTTCCATCAGAGTTTCCTCTGACTTCGTCCTGCTCAGGCATAGTTCACCATCTTTCGGGTCCTAGTGTGTACGCTCCATCTCCACACCACTGCAAGCAGTTGGCATGGGACTATGTTGCGCCGCCGGCCGAGACCGACGGATCACATATCAGACGAACAAGCCGCCCTTTACATTAATTGCGCCAATAGGTTTGATACCCAATGACTCGCGTACATACTAGACTTCTTGGTCCGTGTTTCAAGACGGGTCGGATAGGTGGTCGACTTTCACATACCGGGAGTGGACCATAGGCAGGCGAACGCACAGCTGCACACATACGAGATAGCCAGACATGTCCGACCACCAAGCAGAGCACAACCGAACGCCCGACCGCGCAGAGGCCTGGCCACGATTACGCCTAGCGCTCACATCAACTTCCGGCAACAAAATACTACCACGCAAGCGTGGGCAACTCTGAAGCCTTCAGAAGGGAGCACCAAACGTCCCAGCACGCACCGACGATGAATGCGCACCCGATCACGAGCGAACCCGATCACGAGCACTGAACACCGCCAGTTTCGTCAACTCTATCCGCTTAGCCCCACGTGGTTTCACATTCTCTTGAACTCTCTCTTCAAAGTTCTTTGCAACTTTCCCTCACGGTACTTGTTCGCTATCGAAGTCTCGGTCATATTTAGCCTTAGATGTGGTATACCACCCACTTTGAGCTGCACTTCCAAGCAACTCTACTCCAAGACACGCTCAACTGGCACAGTCGAAGCCCGCACGGGCCTAGCACCCACTACGGGAAGTCGCGTTCGAGCGAACTTCGAGCAACAACCGACACCAGACGAACGCGCCTATACGCAACACCTCACTACAGGTAGAACCTGAGCGATTATGCGCTGGGCTTATCCCGTTTCACTCGCCGTTACTCAGGGAATCCTTGTTAGTTTCTTTTCCTCCGCTTACTGATATGCTTAAGTTCAGCGGGTAGTCACGCTTGAGATTAGGTTGATTCGTACTAGAATCCTCAGATGCCGTTAGTCTCCCATAGCATGCTGAAGCTCTGCCGCCCAGAGGCCCGGCGGAATAGGGAAATGCGCAGTGCGACCGAAAGCCAAGAGCGGCGGCTAACGAATCGGCGGTCACGCAACGTCCTATCACAGAGGATCAGACAAGAGACACGACGAGGTGCGGTATGCAAGCGCCGAAGCACGAGCAAGCTTTGCCACGAAGAGATCTGATGACGGGAACTTACCGAGAAGCTCGCGCCACGACACAGTCGAACACCCTTGCGAGCGAACGACACAATAGTACATTCAACACTAATCCAAACGTGCCGACGGTTATCCCGCCGGCGCCATGTGCATTCAACGATTTCGTGCTCATTGTATCTGCAATTCGCACTACTTATCGCAGCTAGCTGCGATCTTCATCGAACCGAGACTCTAGTGATCCACCACGTAGAGTTGTACAAAGGTGATCGAACAGCAAAGCAGCCGGAGCCGCCGAGCCGAACAATCGTTCATATTTCGAGATCCAATGCGAATGTCGGCGCAATCCCTTCGAGGCCGGGATTGTCTTTAAGGCTGGCACGAGAATGAACTCGCCCTGACGAGACCGCCTACATGCACTGAAGAGCATGCTCCGACCGACGTCTCATAGCCACCAGACAGTTTCAGTATTTCATTCATAATCCAATAAGATTCATTCCATTCCATTCAATTCAGTCAAATTACAGTACGTAATAAGGGTGATCGACAATGATCCGCGGTCAGGTTCTCCTAATCGCACCTTGTTACGACTTTTGCCCGGTTCAAGCCACTGCGATTAATGCGGTTCCCATCAGCGAAGGGAAACCCAACGCCGAAAGTCCCCGCATTTCTCGAGGCAACTCAGTCCCGGGCAGCGACGGGCGGTGTGTACAAAGGGCAGGGACGTAATCAGCACGAGCTAATGACTCATACTTACTGGGAATTCCTCGTTCAAGAGAAATAATTGCAATCCTCTATTCCAAACACGAAAAGCTTTCA
>BTSY01000094.1:0-29563 GCA_036245785.1 Pristionchus fissidentatus
GGTAATCAAATCAGTTTCTCTGCATGAGCGAACTTCATACATGACCCCCGACCTCTCATGATCTCACTACGTTATCGTACATTCTTCTCTCATTTTATCGTTTTCCTCTTTCTATTTGTACCGCGTTTTCTTTGAACACGCATAATATATATATATATACCTTTTAAAGAAGAAATTTTTTTTAAAATATTTTTTTGAAAAAAAAATTATTTTTTTCGGAAAATTTTTTTCCAAAATTTAATGGAAATGTGTTTGGAGGGACCCCTTGTCCCCGAAATGCTATTTCACTTTCACAAAAACACTTATCCGGGCTCAAATACATTTTAAAAGTATTCTTACAGTGGTCCCGCGGGACCGGACCGCGGACCGGCAGTGGACCCGCGGGACCAAAACGGTCCCGCGGGTCCCGGGACCAAACGGGACCGCACTCTCGCTTTTTGAGTCGGTCCCGGGACCGCGGAATTCGGACCCGATTAGGCCACCCTACTGTCAACCAAGTGTCGCGCCGTAAATAACAAAATCGCCAACCCCATTAGGATTGGCAGATTGGTTGGCCGATTCTTGAATTCACAGGTTCGTTTTCATCCCCTCAAACGTGGAGCAAAAGGATTGCATCGGCCGGGAATCGAACCCGGGCCGCCCGCGTGGCAGGCGAGCATTCTACCACTGAACCACCGATGCTTGTCAATAGTTGCTCAAATTTTTCCTTTCAGTCATCGGCGCACTTCCTTTCCTCATTGCAATCACGGTGGTACTCGCTATCGAATACGTCAAATTGCGGAAGATTAGGATATTTCGTAATATAAATTACGTTCCAAGAACTGACAAAATCGATCCTCATACTGAAATATCGGAGGAAAAACATTGCCTAATGATGGTGTATTCTTTTGTGTTTTCTGCACTACGTCGATGTAAATTCTCCGCATTCCCTCCGATCAAAACCCGTTGTGAAATGTCCCAACTTTCAATCGATAAAATCAAACAAAATTTATCAGCCAGGATTCGTCTTCAATGATAAACGCGATGCGTAATAAGAAATTCGTAAACGTGGGAATAAATTGGAAAATTGAAACTTCAAAAGAACAATTGAGAGCGGGAAAAAATGATGGAACTTCTAGGGAAGCATGCAAAAAAACTGGAGATGGGAATAAAGTGAGGGGTGTATTACTGAAATTACTTCGACTTCAAAGTTACTTGGTTACTAATCACTGCCAATTAAATATGGGAGAGATCATTAGCAAAACGAAAATCGGATTATAGAAAGCTTAAATGATGCTGGGGTAGGGTGGGGTAACTGGGATGTGAGACGGCGAAAAAACGGTCAAACATTAGCACGGTAGAACACACAGTGGTCATAGCATAGAGCGTGGGTTCGGAATTTGGGGAGCTACTGTAGTTATACTGTGGGTGAGGATACTGTAGAGGGGGTGACTACGGTACTTCTGCGGCCGGGACATAAATAGGAATACTGTAGAGCGGGGGTAACTGGTTCGGGTAGACTACCGTATACTGGAGGAAGGGATAAGGGGTCTCGTCTAATCCGTGGGAGTGGTCGCCTCCTGGGGTGCTCCTCCTCCTCCTCCTCCCTCTTCTACCACCGTCTCCTCTGCCACTGCCTCGACTCCGCCTACATCAACAACGACTGTCTCAGTGTCGTCGACCATTGAGAGTCCGCCATCGACCACACCACCGCCACCCACTTCGACCGTCTGCAATTAATAATGGATAATAATGAGACGAGTGAATAATGAATTATAAATTTACAAAATCTATAACTGTTAAGGTATTCATTACCTTTTGTTTCGATTGTTTAAGTAAAGTAAACGGGCAATAAATCCGCAGAATATAATATCAGTGCGAAACGCGCATGCACCTGGTGATGCATTATGTCTCGTCTAGGGCAGAGTGTGAATAATCAATAAAACAGCGATGCTCGCTGCCCCTCCCCCTTTCCAATCTTGATTTCCCGATTGTGGTTTCGCAATATTAACCCCTTCGCAAACCCTTCTAGCATATATTACTGCCAGATACGTGAGCATCGCTGAATCATAAACAAAAAAATATTTGTTTCTACTGTTAGGGGCCACAACGTGGTCAGCGGAAGTGATCGACTGGGGTAGAATGTAGTGTCAAAGTGTGCCTACATGTCTGATTAAGACAAATCTTTTGGATTTAGGTCGATATCTTATCTCTGAGCCGAGCTACACCTCAAAAACCACGCGCGCTTTGACTGTTGTGAGAGGGAGAGAAGACGCGACGAGAGGGGGGAGGGGCGGAGCCTATTACCACATCTTTCTAGGGGCATAGCGCGCTTAATTAGAGATATTTTGATGGTATGCCAGAAGATAAGTAGTTTATGAAGGCATGGAGAGTACGATGGCGCATCATTTTGGAGGATTGCGCGTGTTAAAGCGCCACGGGAGTGCAGGAGCATAGCGCGCAATTGCAGAGAGCAAGCATCTGCTCTCATGGCGCGGTGGGTTGAGCGTTTGCTTTGTGAACGGGTTCTCGCAGGTTCAATTCCCCTTTTGCGAAAACCATTGCTATTTACAGTAAACCGTACTGTTGATACTCTCGTACTCTTAAAACCCCTATTTTCACGCACTATTTTTGCAAACGAAAGCACAATTCGGAGTCGCCGATTTTGATTTCTTTTTCTCTTGTAATATTCCCATAAAAATCAAGAGAATAGAATGCGGGTATATCAGGAGTTGTGAGTTCATTATTAAGCCCAATTTCGACGATTTCGAAATTAATTTTCACTTTTTCGACACCTCAACGTTCTCTGATCATCCCTGATATAGGCAAAATCGATTGCGCTCTCCAAGAGCTCCAAAACAAGCCATAATATGACTCATATCGTTTCGAATTACGCTTGTGCTCTCGAATTTTCATTTTTTGTCAAATCCGGGTGCGCGAGAAGTGGGCGGACGTTGTGGACCCTATCTACTGTATATCATATTGCAGGCAAGCCGATTGCGCGTATGGTGTGTATAATAGACGCGCGAAACCCGCATTCGCCTAGTAGTATTTTTTAAAACTAAATAGTCATTCCTCGATACTCCTCCTACCGTACCTCTCCCTCTCCTCCGTCTCCATGGTGATCTCCCTCCTCTTCCTGTCCTCCTCCCACTGCCTCTTCCATCTCGTCGGTCTCGAAGTCATTCGTCACAATCTCCACTCCAAAGTCCTGCAATTGATGGTTATTCAGGAATGCGTCATTGTTTTTTTTAATAATTTAATTGCTTTCAAGTTTCTTACAGCAATGGATTAATGTTTAATGGTTTAATGCATCGGTACTCCCGAACTATTGCATCAGAGTTAAGTTTGTTCCAATTGTAGTCCATGTGAAACACGAGTCAAACTTCTTTTACAAAACACTCTATCATCTTCCCTAATAGCCAAGTCGCCCAAATATCTCATGAAAACTATCCGAAACATATTTTTTCCTTCAATAGAATATAATTATAGTACCATACTATCAGTCGCACTGACCCTTCTGATATTGTCCAACACCTTCCTCTCGTTCCTCTCAACGACCATCCTCCACAGGTAATCCAGAGTGTCGTCCTCACCGTCGACGCCCGTCTGCCAAATTTATTCATTAATAATTACAATCATTAATACTTATTTTTAAAAATATATATATATTTATTGATTACAAATAATATTGTAGCGAAATGGGAGACGTGTAACGAATTGTCCGCGTTCCCCAAGGGTCATACCAGTCGAGAGAAACCCGCAAGCGCCAAGTAGGCCACAGATACAATGTTAGGTCACATGTTGCCCACGTATCAAACTAGTGCATTTTGGGACGCTTACATATGAGAGACTATCTGAGTCGATCGAGATATGGCCGTACAACCAAAAGCTAACCTATGCTGAAAACATGCTCCTAGGGTAAACTTTGTGCGTAGAGACCGAAAATGGACATGAGAAGTTTCGTAGATCAAACCCGGCTGAGATATGTTTCATGACATGTCCAAAACTGAAATTTTCAACTTTGGCTAAACGCAACCAAACCTTTTACATAGTTATATATTATGAAAGCGCTCACTAAAAGAAACATTTTTCATGTTATGGCCAAGTTCGTAACTTATCTGTGAAAAAAGCTATAATTTTTTGAACAAATAATTTTTAAAAAATTATATCACGTCGTTTTCGTCCGCACTTTTAACTGTGTCCATTCGATTGCGCGTGAACAATTACCCCTCTGCGCAAGAAAATAGCAAGATTCATTTTCTGGGCCTTGATCAAATCATTCGATGAACATACTCTGTTGCTCAAAATCGCTGTGATTTTCAACAAAATAATTTATTATGAAAGTATACAAAACTCGCACAGCGAAATATTTTGCAGACTCACTAAACTACATAAACTGAAGAAATTAAAATTAACTCCACTCATTTTGGATGAAATAATTTTTGATCTCAAACCATGAACCCCGGGTCATGGTGAAATTTCAAGAAAATATTTTTCGACAGATTTCCAGTTTTGAGTATTCTACATAATTATTTCTCATATATACAACATATATACCACGTTTTGGTATTAGATGTCAAACGGAAGAGAGAAAAAACGAAAAATATTTTTTCGGTTTTTGACCATGACCCGGGGTTCATGGTTTGAGGTCAAAAATTATTTTATCCAAATTGAGTGGAGTTAATTTTAATTTCTTCAGTTTATGTAGTGTAGTGAGTCTGCGAAATATTTCGCTGTGCGAGTTTTGTATACTTTCATAATAAATTATTTTGTTGAAAATCACAGCGATTTTGAGCAACAGAGTATGTTCATCGAATGATTTGATCAAGGCCCAGAAAATGAATCTTGCAATTTTCTTGCGCGGGGGGTAATTTTTCACGCGCAATCGAATGGACACAGTTAAAAGTGCGGACGAAAACGACGTGATATAATTTTTTTTAAATTATTTGTTCAAAAAATTATAGCTTTTTTCACAGATAAGTTACGAACTTGGCCATAACATGAAAAATGTTTCTTTTAGTGAGCGCTTTCATAATATATAACTATGTAAAAGGTTTGGTTGCGTTTAGCCAAATTTGAAAATTTCAGTTTTGGACATGTCATGAAACATATCTCAGCCGGGTTTGATCTACGAAACTTCTCATGTCCATTTTCGGTCTCTACACACAAAGTTTACCCTAGGAGCATGTTTTCAGCATAGATTAGCTTTTCCTTGTGCGGCCTCTACAGTGAGAATCTCAATCGACTCAGATATTCACTCATATGTGACTCACATTGGTCTGGGGATTTCCTTTTACTGTTATACTGTTGAATTTTACAGCAAGCCCACAAAGTATAACGTTTCCTGCTTATGCTAGTCAAACGAAGACATGTAAATAGATGCCTTCATGTGTCTGTCCTGCACTCTCTCGCTATGTTAATCTGATTTACATGCAAAGTGCAGAAGTGCCTATCTTCGCTAGCGAAGACCTATTTGACGTATATGTCTCGTAGTGCATCCATTGCGGGACGCGTGTATAAATAGTCAGATATGAACGCTCCACAAACAATATCGTATGTGCGACACTTTTACTCTACAGATAGAAGTCTAACCATCTGAGCTGTTTACCTTTCTGAGCTGTTTATATTTCGCCTATGTCTCACATTGCCAACGTTAATTTAAATATACTGATTGTACTTGTCATCGCTTCTCGATCAGGCTGACAACACATTTGCTCTCTAAACGATCACGCGAAACTCCCATTCACCAAGTAGTACAAAAATGCCGGGATGCTAATAACATTTTGTTGGAAAGTAAAAGCCCAGATGATCAAAGCCATATAATATGTCGACTCTTGTTCTACTCCTGGGGCACGTAGTCACCTAGTTTCAGTCCAACCTATGAATTCGATCGACATCGCCTAAATACCATACCCCTACCGTACCTGAGTCTGGATGAACTCCATAATGCGCTCTCTCCTTCTCGCCTCGACGACGCGTGGCGGTCCCGCCGCGCCGCGTCCCATCATTCCTGCACATTATCGATTTTTTTCCACTGTTTCTACAATAACCCACACTCATCTCCAATCAATAAATGTAATTCAAGCATTGTACTTCTACAACGCACACTCTGCCTTTACCCTATCTCCTTCCAATCCCTATATCAATCAATATCCCCACAGCTACCGTACCTCCTCTTCCCCTCCGTCCTCCGATGCCTCCTCCCGATCCGCCGGGTGCGGGCGTGCTTGCAATCTCCTCCGAGTGGCCGACCTCAATGGACGCGTCCGCCACCACGTCGATGTACGGCTCGCCCGATTCCTGCGCGCGCGATTATTGTTTAACGTAATACTTGTACACTCAAACACGACAGAAATATCTACTCACTTTAATTTATCTTCTTTTATATCTACTCACTTTAATTTATCTTCTTTTATATTTCATCTAAGTCATTTGTTTTCAGCAACCGCTTTCAACACATCTTAGCAAGAAGAAAGCGCTTTCGATAATCATACCAAGGTCACGAAAAGTCATACGGATTTGCAAATTTTAAATCTCTCTTATCAGACTCATGTTCATCGTCCTGAGAAAAGAGTGCTTTCGTAAAATTATACCAATGTCACGAACGCGCATACACATAGGCATAGGTCGAAAGGTATGTTAAAAAAATGACGAAGCCAACCCGAATTTTGAGAATTTATGGTGAAAATAATGCAAATCCAACCCGCATTTTCGGTTTTCCATGCTCGTTTTTGCCAATTCCAACCCGGATTTTTTTTGCCGCAACGCACCCTTTCGACCTATGCACATAGGTATGTGAAGCGCATTGATCAATATGTTGAAACTCTAGTACGCGCTAATAGACTGCTGCGAGAATCTACAGTATCTGAGCTACCGTATCATCCTCCTACGACTACCGTATGCACTCACATCGTACGTGTATCCATCGTACTCCTCTCCCTTCCTTCGGTTGCGCAGCAGAGAATCGGCAGCTGACGAGAAACGAGGCGTCGGCTGAAATTAGGGAATAGTTTAGCTTTGATCTGTAATCTTTAGCATTTGTTTATTTCAATTTTGTTTCGAAATTACAAGTCTTCGAACATCTCAAGTATAATATTTTTTCAGAGTAGAACCCGGGGAATTCATGCAACAACGAACAAACAAAACCCATTTTATTTCAGGTAAGTCATCAAAAATAAAATATCAGTCCTCGATTCTCTATCAATGCTTTCCTACCGTACCTACCTTGTGTACGCCGGGTCCGGGAAGGATGGCGCCCTCGACGGGGTTGGGCGGCAGCGGGCCCTGCGGTCTCGTCGGGTCGCGCGGACGCGGGTGCGACTGTAGAGAAAATGACTACTTTTCGAGAAGTGGGAAACGTCGCCGCACCACGCGCACCCAGCACACCACAACTTACGAAGAATCTGGGGACGTTGCTCTTCGGCTCCTCCATCTGGTCGTCGTACTGCGCCCACTCCGGATGCTGCGCAGACAGAGATCGTCGTTAGACAAAAGGAAAAAGGGGCAGGGGTACGGTAGATGTACATTTTTGCGAATCGAGGACTGACTATAATTCCTAGTGGCGATGATGACATACCTCAAATTCGTCCTTGTACGCGCCCTTGTACATCATGCGTCTGTGCGAGGGCGGACGCATCGACTTGGAGATGTTGTAAATCTGCAACAACAATAATTTGAATTTAGGAATTACCGCCAAAATAATTTTTTTTAAAAGCCCAAAGTTACCGTACCGCTCTCGAAGTGACGCTAGGCGATCGATCGTTGAGCGCGCTTGCTACCTCTCCCGCTGCAAGTGCATGTTTTACATACTTCATCAAACGATCATTCGAAATAATTGTAAGTGAGTTATTTCGATCAGGGGGATTACTTTAGTGGGATGCTTATCAGGATAAGATACTGTAGTGGGATGCTTATCAGGATAAGATACTGTAGTGGAATGCTTTTCGGGGAGGGGTTACGGTAGTGGGGGACGGGTACCCGTACCTGGTCTCTTCTCTATAAGCAGTCGCTTCGCCTCGTCGCGCAGCGAGGGCGGCATACGGTAGAACGGCTGCATTACGGTAGTCGCGTTGCCGTGCGGGACCTGGCAAATTGATAAATGAATAACAATTACACTTTTTGGATACCCAAGTATTGCATATTACTTTTTTGCACAACTATTTAAAATCTATTATGAAATGTGATCACATAATGATGCAAAACAAACGAGTCCTATTTAGCTTGTAACCCTTGTTCGCAGCAACAACGTGGATACCCGTTTCCGTAACGCCTCAATCAACCAAAAGTAGAGTTTGTTTGTTCACAAATTATTTATAACACAGTATAAAATCAAACATAATAACCATTTATCGATCACTCCCGTCCTACCATACTCCCCCCAATTCTACAGTACCTGCTGCGGGATCACGCCCTCCTCCGTGTAGCTGTACACGATCATGATGTTGCCGATGATCTCATTGTTAGAGTTGCACGCGTAGATGATCTGAGAAACGATTAATAGATAAGATAGGGGGAGATTACGGAAAGCAGGGAAGCGAATAAATATATTGATGGTGGGGGAAGTAGGATCCAAAGAACCATCGAATTTGGCGGACAAGTCGCACCTTAGTAAACTGGTCGAAACCTCAAACCCACTGCTTTCTGTTTCTTTTTATCAAAGAATTTTTTTCTTGCTAGTTGGCGTACTCACACTTGTTTGAAGAAATATATAAATAAATAAGAAGCATTTTCCTTATTTTCATATGCCAAAGAACAAAAAGAGAAAAATCACATCTTCATAGCTTAATTGAAGCCTCAAAACAGCAGGTTTCAAAAATCCTACACGGTCCTTCCTCCTCACAATGAATTTTAAAAGGTGCTGGGCTATATAGTGTGACGACAAATACTACCGTAGGCACATCAATAAACACTACCTTAACCCCTAATAATAAATGCTACCGTACCCTCTTCTTGAGTCGCGGACATCGCGGTAGGACGGCGTAGTAGACGACGAGAAAGTAGGCAGTCTGCTCCCATCGAGTGCCGCCTACGTATCTGAGAGAGACAATGGGTAACTGTGTATCGATTGCACATGAATTGTTCCCTTACAACGCGTGGTTAATAATTTAGTGAATCACATTTCATCAAACTGTATTTTAGTTTCGGGAGGGGAACAACCCCTTCAGTTGCGTGTTTTAGGCAACCTTCAAAACAGAAATGCGAGACTATAGCAATGTCATAGTTCCAAATCATTCCAACTATGAATAAAATAATGTCCAACCTGAGCACTCCATCTCTCGACTTCTCCACAGGCAGCTTCCTCGACTTCGGACGCGTCGCTTGAGGGAGACGGGCTGAAATAAACATTGTACCGTATGCCACAGTATCCATTCATACCGTATCCCGCCTTATCAATTTCTACCGTATAACAAAACATCCATTTTACCGTATTCGACCATAACCATTTCAACCATATAAAGCGATATCAAATAATCAATAATTTATCACGCTAATCATAGTCTCACCTATAGTATTACCCAAGTACTACTCCCTCAATCGATACCGTACCCCCCTGACTACCGCATCCACTCACAGTCGCTCCAGGGTGCCATGCCGTCACAGGTGAGATTGCGCGGGTCCATGTCGGCGCCGGACACAAAGTAGACAAAGTCGCCCTTGTCACCAATCAGAGGAGGGAAGAGGGGCACGGTGTGGTTGAGCAGACCGTTGCGCTCCCTGCAAGAGGATTGCGTCATCAATAGGAAATGATTATATGAGAGTATGAGAGCGCGTTAGCAATATATGGAAAACTACAATCAAATGAATGCAATAGGGACGCTAGAGAGGATAATAAGTTGAATATACTCAAAAGCCCTTAACCCACAATATCGGGGTTTCAATGTGCGCATCTAAATGGAAAGTAGGTAATGATTGTAATAGATTGATGTTAGCAATTTTCAAAACAATTACGGAGCAACAACATGCAATAGAGACGAGACGCTAAAGATGGAAATAAAATGAACACTCAAAAGCCCTACATCTCTTTAAAGGGACAGTAAACGCACAAATTCTTGTTCATTTGGTCCAATTTCCACGAGCGACGTAGGGATAGAGATAATGTGCACCCTATCGGATATCAGCCCAAGTGTAGCAGCGGTAAAACGTTAGCATAGCAATCGTGAGGTCGCGGGTTCGATACCCACCCTACGTTTTGTTTCTTCCAACGGGCCGAAAGTCGTGGCGAGACTTGTTGTTTAACGATTTAAGTATCGGCGTTTTTCCCCGTTTTCGTAAATTTCCTCCCAAAGCCAGAACCGGAAAACCCAAAAACCGTATCCACCCTGTTAACAAACTACGCAGCCACCTTTTAGCACACACTCCACTGAGTATCACACGCTTCCATTCACCAACCTCTCGGGAGCAGATTTACGCCATTCTAGGCTTTTTGTTCTGGGGAACATCCCACCCGCCCGCCCAAGATCCTCCACCCCTCCCCCCCCCCCCCCCCCCCCCGTTGTTACTAACGTCTAATGCATATCACAAGAGACTATCTGTAAAGAAACGAGTGGATGAGTAAGAGGATTTGTCATGCAGGCCCAATCGGAGAGCTGCTGAGAAGCATCTACGGTACGGTGGGACAAACCGACCCTTCTCTCCAGCCTCTGCTCGTCCAATCGATAGAAGGAGCCAAAGCAAGCTCTACCATGCGCGTGTATTCAGGCAGCTTCGACAAGCTACGGTAAGCGCGGTCTATATAGAAACACCCCCCCCCCCTTTTTCTTCCCTGTTAATAGATTCACGTCGGGATAAAAATTCGATTTCAGAGCGTACGCGAGGGAGAGGGGCCTCGACCCGGCGTGCCCGACCTCACTCGTTATCTTCTCTCTACGGCAAGTCCAAGAAGGAAAAGGTCTCGCCACCCTCAAGACCCTTTCCGCCTCCTTCAATCACTTTGTCGCCTCCCCACCCCCTCTCGTATCTCAATTATTGTCATATGTCCACCAGTCCTCCCGTAGACAGACTACCGTATCCCACCACGGCCATGTCCCCCGTTCCCATGTCGATAGACTTGTACAGTACGCCTCTCAGAATCCCTATGATCTACCAGTTCTTCGCGCTGCAGTGGGAGCCGCCCTCCCTTTTGCCGCTCTTTTGAGAGTAAGTGAGTTGGTATCCCTTCGATGGGATGACCTGAATTGGTCCGAGGGAAGACTCGGAGTGAGAGTGAGGAGGGCCAAGAACGACCAATTCGGCGAAGGAAGGGAGACCTTCGTCTCCATCGAGAACCCTTCCCCCGTCCTATCTCTTTTCCAACAGTATAGATCCCTCACGGCTTCCTCCCCCTGGCTCTTCCCCTCCCTCACCAATCCCGAATTGCCCATCAAACCCGACTCATTCCGTCAAGATCTCACCCAACTCTGCTCCAGAGCTGGGGTGGAGAGAATCACCCCCCATCAATTGAGGTCAGGAGGAGCGATGGACTCAATTCGAAGAGGAACTCCAATCGAAGCAGTGCAGAGAAGGGGGAGATGGAAGTCACTCGGAGGTCTCAATCCCTACCTAGAGGATACGGTAGAAGCACAAGGAGGAGCGCTCCCTCTCTGACCCTCTCACTCTCTCACTCGTTCCTTTGCCTGTTCATGTTCTCACTCTTTTGCTCTCATTTCATATTACACCTTCATGTTGTTCATTGTCTTCTAGCTGTGCCATCAAGTCCTCTCTCCTTTGCCCCTCCCCACTTTTCTCGCCTTCTTAGTCGAATTTTTCCACCAATTGCTTCATTTTTCCCGCTCGTGCTTATCCGTACACGTATTTGTCCATCTCTCTCGGGTGCCTAGCACCCGGTTCTCACGTTGTAAACGTAACTTGCCCAGAGACACAAATAAAGCCGATGCCGTAATGAGTTAAACATCGGTTATCACGTACGGAGTGAGAAACGAACGACGGCAGTGATAACTTGAAATTTGCGGGAATTCAACGGTGCCTTTACTGTCCCTTTAACACACAATATCGGGCTTTCAAAGTACGCATTTAATTGTGATAGTTTTTAGACCTTCAATGAATAGTTCTCCTACGATAAGAATCTCAAATTCATAAAATAAAGGCAACAATTTCTTCTCATAAGCAGGATCCAAACGTAGGGCTCCACTGTTCGCAGTACTAGATCCCACAGCCGACCCTGTCAGTGTGCGCACCTCATCATTTTAACTAGTAATGCTCAAATCTCGAACTATTATCCTTGGAAAAATGTATTAGTACATTCCCACATCCGCGTACCCCTGCAGTTTCGAACCCACTAGCCGCATTGTTGTTTCAACTTGCGCATTTAACTATTACAACCACCGAGCCTTCGATGGATCGGAGTCTGAATTTCAATAAAACATACAGCATGTATCCCCTATTGACGCAGTAGTGCAACTGGCGGTTCCTGTCCATGAGGAAGGCGGGGTCGATGAGAGGCACGTATACGCATTGGTCCCGTGACGAACCCGACGCCGCGAAATCGAACTGCAACCTCAGGGGTTACGGTAGCCGTAGGTGGGGATTACGGTAGACCACCATATTTTTATTTGCCAAAGACACAGTAGTCTACAGTAGTCGACAATTACTAAATATACGTCCACATATTCGGGGATTACGGTATACTACCGTATCCACATAAGTCGTGCCAAGACCCCCCCACTCACCGGGCTGTCCTTGTCAATCTCGCCGTCGTCCTCCACGTTCTCCATCTCGAACTGCAATGCGATGCATATTGTCTACCGTCATCCAGTAACACCGTATCCACTCAAGCTACCGTACCCAAATCCCTCCAGTATCTCCTACTCTCATCCTACCGTATCCCCTCCTGTTAATCTACCGTACCTCATCAACATATCTCCTCCTCGGCGCTCTTCTCGTCCAATCAGCCTAGCGTACCCCTCCTATCCTCCCCCCTATCGTACCTCATCAACATCCCTCCTCCGGGGCGCCCTTCTCGTCCTATCAGCCTGTCTGGGCGAATCTCCGGGTTCAGTGTACTCGTAGATGACCATCACATGGCCGAGCACTGCTTGAGCAGTGTTGTCCATCACGTAGAACACCTCAACACGATAGGATATTTTTTTAAATAAACCCCCACCCCATCGCTTTACCTGTTTCACAGGCAAACGGGAACGACTAAATATTTCACATATAATAATAATAAAATACAGAATAAAAAAGTCCCAAACAACATAACCCCCATCGCGCTCCCGTTTCGCAGTGCATTCTACTGCAATTCTGTTCAACGACGGTAATCAGAATAACTCAACCCGATAGAATAGAATTGATAGGAACATTTAAATTATAGGAGAACCCGATAAATATTGTTGTACCGTTTCACATCGATAAAATCCACAAGCAATGTAAGGAACCCGTTGCATGCTGCATGTTACATAATTATTCTGTATTTGCGAAAATTATTTTTAAACATTGAAAATGGTTTGTGACTCGCGGTCCCCTGTCGCTTTCTCGTCGCACATCGCTATTATCAACACAGTCTACACATAAGTAACAGTTTGTGAAACAACAAATAAATAATTAAAATGTGGTGCAAGTATTGATGGGTTGGCTAAAACGACTGAAACCATGTCGAGAAATCTATTTCACTGCGCTTCTATCTGTTCCCAGAAAATAAGAAAACAAGAAAACTAGTCTGCAGTGTCTGCGCTACACCACGCACTTTCCAGGTTTCAATACGCCCCTATCTACCTGGAGTCATGTCATCAATCAGTAGACGCCGCATTGTCGCACATATAGAAATAATCAATAATCACTACCTTCTTCTGCAGTCGCGTGCAGCGCGGCAACGTCGAATGCAGCATCACAAGCACAACCTGGCAAAGAAATCAATCGATAAGCTACCGTACCTTCTGCTACAGCAATCAATAAATAACTCACGATACTACCGTATACCATCCCCCCACTCCCAATCACATGATAGTATGATGATAATCAACAAAAACGATATTCTCACCCCACTACCGAATTTGTGCCCAATCAATAATTCTGGATACTACAGTAACCCGTATCCCCCAATCAATACCTCAGAAGTGCGCCAGTCCTTGCCGGGCACGATGCGGAAGTCTTTGATCGGCGACTCGAGGTGCACTGCAAACGATGAAATATTGACTTTTGGATTTATTTGGATTTGGCACTTGTTTACACAATGAATCTTGGGCTCGGAAACTCGATAAAAGAAGTTAAGTATTAATTGGTACATGTTGAGGAGCCCATTTAGAACCATTTTGCAAGCTCCTAAACTAATTCCACTAAAATATCCCACTACTCTACAAACTACAGTACCCTACAGTATCCCACACCACATCACACACCACACTCACTCGCATCCTTATTGGGCGGGTCGGCGTCTTTCTCCAGTCCGTACTTCTTCACCTTCGTGCGCATCTGCCGGCCGCCGAGTTCCGTCGAATCTGAACGGAGAAGATCGATAATAGGGACTACGGTAGGTCTTCCCGGTTTACCGGCTACCGTACCCCGTCAGACACCACAATAATTCAATAATCGGGGAGTATAAATCAATAATGCTACCGTACCGCTGACGCTCCAGGGCGAGAGGCCGTCCTTGTTGACCGCCCGCAGGTCCACGTTCTCGGCGCTCACAAAGAAGACGAAGATACCCATCTGAAGTTGGGTGATTAGATAGGTCAAACTACAGACTACAAAGTAAGTAATCGAAATATGATAAAACTAAAGGCTACAGACTACAAACCTGACTGCTCAGCGGCGGCATGAACGGTTTGCTAGCGAGCACGATGCCTCTGTCGTAGCTGAAACAAGGCGGATGTGACACAATTAATTTTTATGGCGTATTCCACTACCACCATGATTTATTATCACAAGGTTGTTACATAAATTGTGTGCAACAGGAATGCACCAAGTTGAACGAAATCGACAATGATATCAGAAACTCACGCAAACTGCAGGTCGTTGACGCAATAGCGGAGCACGAGGTTCTTGTCGCCGATGAGACGGCGCGAGCGGCATACAATGTAGCGGTCGCCCATCACCGTTGAGCGCACCGCGCCCTCAAACTACAAAAGACAATCCATTACAATAATCTTAAAAAAGTAATCGAGAACTGACTATTCACAGCATGCTAGTTAAATTGCGATAAATAGCTTATAATTAAATCTATACAAGGACCCAATCGTGAGAAAATAATCAATACTCAATGCTGCAGCTACCGTACCACTTCCAGGTTGGGATCCTGCGCGCCGCCCGGATACTCGAGCCACTCGCGCTCGTCGTCCACGTCAACCTGCAACATAATCGACTCATTTTTGCTATATTACCGTATAACCAGAAAATAGTAAGTAATCGATTCGCCCTCCCTCACATCTACCGTACCCTGCCGTACCTGGTCGTCCTCCTCCATCTCCAGCTCGTCCGCAGCCGCGACCACGTCGTCCTCCATCAGATCCACCTGACAGATATTATTTATTCATCGATCACTCTTCCATTTTTCCCTCAAACTCGTTGATTCCGTGCACCACGCGCTGCACAAGAGGCAAGGTGTGGCATGTCGTACAATGTTGTTGCCAGAATACGGAATACAAAATAGAAAAAAAAGTTATATCTCCCACCTCGACCTCCTCGCCCACATCCATCACGTCCACGTGCATGTCCTCCATTCCCTCGTCCATCTGCAATCGAGAGTAGAGTCTAGTTTCAAATCTGGTGGACCAGAGATCAAGGAACAAACAACAAACTACAACATCCCTCACCTTTCCTCTCAGCGGCGTGCTCATTGTGCCGTCGTAGAACTTGATCGGGCGGTGGCGGGGGACGGCCGAATTGCTGCAAATCAATCAATATTTCTCATGAAATCACAAACGTGTCCCGCCGCACTCCCTTTCTCCCTACCGTACCCCTTGTACAATCCGACTCCTCCTCTCATAGTTGCAGCCTGCGAACTTTGAGGCCGTTTTTCAATGTTTCAACGCAATTTCTGAAGGAACTTTCTTCTTGGAGCTACGGCTACTTTCTTATGATCTTTCGACCCACGTTGATTGTTTTGACAAATATCTCTTAATTTGCATAATAATAAACTTTTTTTGATTTTACAAAAATTCGTTCGAAAGTCCTTATTTTTTATTCTTTAGAAGTATGTACAACGTCATGAGGATTCGAATGATATGTCTATGCTCCCCCAACTCGGGAGTTGGCACTGTCTTTCATAGTAAAAACAATAATATATAACTATTTTCCTCATTATCACTATCTGACACCGCTTCATTCGAAGGAAATGAGAGCTTTGAATGTGCGAGAACAATAGAATGCCGTGTCATTCTTCACATCAAGTTCCGGCGACTCGGTGCGAAATGCCTAAAGTTTCAATAAATTTCACTATTTCCAATGAAATACAGTGCCAACTCCCGAGTTGGGAGAACATAGACATATCGTTCGAATCCTCATGACCTTGTACATACTTCTAAAGAATAAAAAATAAGGACTTTCTAACGGATTTTTGTAAAATCAAAAAATTTTATTATAATGCAAATTAAGAGATATTTGTCAAAACAATCAACGTGGGTCGAAAAATCATAAGAAAGTAGCCGTAGCTCCAAGAAGAAAGTTCTTTCAGAAATTGCGTTGAAACATTGAAAAACGGCCTCAAAGTTCGCAGGCTGCAACTAACAGTAGCAGTTTTAAAGCTGGGAATGATTTTGGTGCCGTAATAACTCTCAGGGATCTTAGTTGGACCTAATGGCTTCCAAAAATGTGAAAAAAAGTCAACATCGAAATTCGGACTTGTGCCAGAATTATGTCATTCTGTGTCGAGCCTCTCGTGAGAAGCGTGATATATTGTTTTAAAATGCAGAGAATCAATAAATATTTCATATTATCGTGTGAAATGCGATCTCTTCTCCCGAGATGGGGGAGCATCAGCATATCATTCGAATCCTTATGACAAAACGGCGACTATGGTGAAATAAAAAATAGGTATTTTCGAGTGGATTTTTGTATAATTAAGAATGTTTGTTCATATGCAAATTAAGCCATCTATCCAAAAAAAAAACTACTGGCACAGCCTAAAAGAGCACATAAAAGTAGCCCCAGCTCCAAGAAACAAGTTTTCACAGAAACTAAGTTGAACACCCGTAACAAAGCATCAAAGTTCACGGGCTGCACCTTACAGTAGCAGCATCTAGGCAAAGAATGAGTTCTGAGGCATAATACCTCACAGGGGTCTTAGTTGGACCCAATGACACCCGAAAATGTGAAAAACTCAATTTCGAAATCTCGACCTGTGCCAAGTTTGGTCCGACCCTCTCGTGAGAGGCGTGTTATACTTGTGAGGGAATGCAGCAGTCTTCGGCACAGTATTCGAAACAGAGTCGAGTTAGAGAGAGAGTGAGAGAGAGAGAGATGATGAGAGAGAGAGCGCCAAATGAGAGGGTCAGACAACTAGAAACTTGCGTGGAATCGTGACAACTGGATGAATTATGTGTATTCACTTACCGTTAACTCCTCCTCATTCAATGTTTGCAGAGAAAACTCATTTTCCGACTGCACGCTTGTGAAAAATTTGACCACATATTCGAAGAATTGAGTTATCTGACAATCAGTTTCATTTGTAGTTAACTATAATACATTTTCAAACAAATTGTGCTTTTCGCTATAACAACAACTACAACTCACATAATGGATCTATGCAACGTTGCAATTAAATGCTTCTATTGTTACAAACATTTTCTGCCGAATCGTCCTTGCGCCTCCCCATATCATCTGAATAGCTCGAAATGTAAAGTCAGCGTTCCAGAATGGGGTCAAGTATGAGGAAGTATTATAAAAAGACAAATATTTTCGCGTAATCCCTTTTTAGAGTTCTGAAATTGTATGATGGGAAATTAAAGTAAGAAGAAAGTAAATATTGTGAATAAGAACAAATACGAGTGAAAAAGGGAAATGAGAAATGTTGGATCTTACAATTAGATAACACTTCTTACGTTCTGTACCTTATCTATAGGAGGCGGTAGGGAGAGAGATAGAGCAATGATATTTGTAATCTGTTTCACCTATTCGACAAAGTAAGAGTGAGATGAGAGTAGAGTCTCGAAAACAACTGGTTTAGCGAAAACAACTAGTTGAGAAGGATTGAATTCAACTAGTTGATTTCAATTCAACTGTCCGTTCCGACCATTCTCAACTAGTTAATTAGTTGAAAAGCGGTCAACTAGTCAAATACTCGACGCAAGTCACCTCATCTCATTCTAAGGGGACTCGGAAGATCGAATCGGTGGTTCATTTTACACGGTCCGACCGACCAATCGTGGACCACTATAGGGGTGAAAATGAGTCGACTGGTTGATTTCTTGTCAACTAGTTGAGTTCGACCGCTCTCAATTAGTTGAATAGTTGACAACTGGTGAAAGTCAACTAGTTGACAGGAAATGAGTAAACTAGTTTGTTTTCGAGACTCTAGATGAGAGAGAGGCACTCTCCTCAAATTGGAAAGGAATGAGTCTAAGAGATTCAAACGCAAACGTTGTTGTGTTTCGTCCGAGTCTATTTATTCGTGTTCAGCGTTCATATTGCATAGTACACAGAAGAAAAGTGTTTATGGGAGACTATCTGACTCAAGCAAATTAGTCCAGGCTGCGCGGAACTGTCAACTAGGGTGGCCTAATCCGGGCCAGCCCGGGACCGGGACCAAAAACGGTACCGGTCCCGTTTTCGGTCCCGGTCCCGATACCGGTCCCGCACGGGTCCAAAAATCCATTTCGGTCCCGTTTGGTCCCGCTGGTCCCGCGGGACCAGCGGGAAAAAAACCGGTGATGGAAAAATACAACACAGTAAGAGGAATCGCACTTGAATCGTGTTTATTAACATGCAATATCACTAACAAGTGCTTCAAAACTAATATTTCTACCTGCGTTGCTACAATATGACACGAGAAACTATCCCGAAAGTAGCGGAAAGGAATAAGAAATTAGGATTAGACAAATTAGAAAAGCGTAGAGAAGCGATAGTTTTGAAGATCAAGGCTGAGGGTTCCGTCGACGCCATCTTCGCTGAGGTCGTCAAGCACTTGGAAAAGGCTGTGAAGGCTTGAATCGGCTCCCTCGAGAAGATTATCGATTGATCGACCAACCCCCCCCCCCCTGCGTGATATGAAATAAACTGATACTGACACTCAAAAAGACAGCCATGAATCTTCTGAGAGGCAAATACAAAATCTCTAAACTCAAACCACATCATTTCAGTTATTATTACACAAGAAATGGAATAAGTATCGCTAATGCTGGCTCACATGCCAACTATAGACACCATAGTTTCTTTCCCAGAGCGGCTAGGCTTTTCTCAAAACCCGGTAATCAAATCAGTTTCTCTGCATGAGCGAACTTCATACATGACCCCCGACCTCTCATGATCTCACTACGTTATCGTACATTCTTCTCTCATTTTATCGTTTTCCTCTTTCTATTTGTAACCGCGTTTTCTTTGAACACGCATAAATATATATATATATACCTTTTAAAGAAGAAATTTTTTTTTAAATATTTTTTTGAAAAAAAAATTATTTTTTTCGGAAAATTTTTTTCCAAAATTTAATGGAAATGTGTTTGGAGGGACCCCTTGTCCCCGAAATGCTATTTCACTTTCACAAAAACACTTATCCGGGCTCAAATACATTTTAAAAGTATTCTTACAGTGGTCCCGCGGGACCGGACCCGCGGGACCGGCAGTGGACCCGCGGGACCAAAACGGTCCCGCGGGTCCCGGGACCAAACGGGACCGCACTCTCGCTTTTTGAGTCGGTCCCGGGACCGCGGAATTCGGACCCGGATTAGGCCACCCTACTGTCAACCAAGTGTCGCGCCGTAAATAACAAAATCGCCAACCCCATTAGGATTGGCAGATTGGTTGGCCGATTCTTGAATTCACAGGTTCGTTTTCATCCCCTCAAACGTGGAGCAAAAGGATTGCATCGGCCGGGAATCGAACCCGGGCCGCCCGCGTGGCAGGCGAGCATTCTACCACTGAACCACCGATGCTTGTCAATAGTTGCTCAAATTTTTCCTTTCAGTCATCGGCGCACTTCCTTTCCTCATTGCAATCACGGTGGTACTCGCTATCGAATACGTCAAATTGCGGAAGATTAGGATATTTCGTAATATAAATTACGTTCCAAGAACTGACAAAATCGATCCTCATACTGAAATATCGGAGGAAAAACATTGCCTAATGATGGTGTATTCTTTTGTGTTTTCTGCACTACGTCGATGTAAATTCTCCGCATTCCCTCCGATCAAAACCCGTTGTGAAATGTCCCAACTTTCAATCGATAAAATCAAACAAAATTTATCAGCCAGGATTCGTCTTCAATGATAAACGCGATGCGTAATAAGAAATTCGTAAACGTGGGAATAAATTGGAAAATTGAAACTTCAAAAGAACAATTGAGAGCGGGAAAAAATGATGGAACTTCTAGGGAAGCATGCAAAAAAACTGGAGATGGGAATAAAGTGAGGGGTGTATTACTGAAATTACTTCGACTTCAAAGTTACTTGGTTACTAATCACTGCCAATTAAATATGGGAGAGATCATTAGCAAAACGAAAATCGGATTATAGAAAGCTTAAATGATGCTGGGGTAGGGTGGGGTAACTGGGATGTGAGACGGCGAAAAACGGTCAAACATTAGCACGGTAGAACACACAGTGGTCATAGCATAGAGCGTGGGTTCGGAATTTGGGGAGCTACTGTAGTTATACTGTGGGTGAGGATACTGTAGAGGGGGTGACTACGGTACTTCTGCGGCCGGGACATAAATAGGAATACTGTAGAGCGGGGGTAACTGGTTCGGGTAGACTACCGTATACTGGAGGAAGGGATAAGGGGTCTCGTCTAATCCGTGGGAGTGGTCGCCTCCTGGGGTGCTCCTCCTCCTCCTCCTCCCTCTTCTACCACCGTCTCCTCTGCCACTGCCTCGACTCCGCCTACATCAACAACGACTGTCTCAGTGTCGTCGACCATTGAGAGTCCGCCATCGACCACACCACCGCCACCCACTTCGACCGTCTGCAATTAATAATGGATAATAATGAGACGAGTGAATAATGAATTATAAATTTACAAAATCTATAACTGTTAAGGTATTCATTACCTTTTGTTTCGATTGTTTAAGTAAAGTAAACGGGCAATAAATCCGCAGAATATAATATCAGTGCGAAACGCGCATGCACCTGGTGATGCATTATGTCTCGTCTAGGGCAGAGTGTGAATAATCAATAAAACAGCGATGCTCGCTGCCCCTCCCCCTTTCCAATCTTGATTTCCCGATTGTGGTTTCGCAATATTAACCCCTTCGCAAACCCTTCTAGCATATATTACTGCCAGATACGTGAGCATCGCTGAATCATAAACAAAAAAATATTTGTTTCTACTGTTAGGGGCCACAACGTGGTCAGCGGAAGTGATCGACTGGGGTAGAATGTAGTGTCAAAGTGTGCCTACATGTCTGATTAAGACAAATCTTTTGGATTTAGGTCGATATCTTATCTCTGAGCCGAGCTACACCTCAAAAACCACGCGCGCTTTGACTGTTGTGAGAGGGAGAGAAGACGCGACGAGAGGGGGGAGGGGCGGAGCCTATTACCACATCTTTCTAGGGGCATAGCGCGCTTAATTAGAGATATTTTGATGGTATGCCAGAAGATAAGTAGTTTATGAAGGCATGGAGAGTACGATGGCGCATCATTTTGGAGGATTGCGCGTGTTAAAGCGCCACGGGAGTGCAGGAGCATAGCGCGCAATTGCAGAGAGCAAGCATCTGCTCTCATGGCGCGGTGGGTTGAGCGTTTGCTTTGTGAACGGGTTCTCGCAGGTTCAATTCCCCTTTTGCGAAAACCATTGCTATTTACAGTAAACCGTACTGTTGATACTCTCGTACTCTTAAAACCCCTATTTTCACGCACTATTTTTGCAAACGAAAGCACAATTCGGAGTCGCCGATTTTGATTTCTTTTTCTCTTGTAATATTCCCATAAAAATCAAGAGAATAGAATGCGGGTATATCAGGAGTTGTGAGTTCATTATTAAGCCCAATTTCGACGATTTCGAAATTAATTTTCACTTTTTCGACACCTCAACGTTCTCTGATCATCCCTGATATAGGCAAAATCGATTGCGCTCTCCAAGAGCTCCAAAACAAGCCATAATATGACTCATATCGTTTCGAATTACGCTTGTGCTCTCGAATTTTCATTTTTTGTCAAATCCGGGTGCGCGAGAAGTGGGCGGACGTTGTGGACCCTATCTACTGTATATCATATTGCAGGCAAGCCGATTGCGCGTATGGTGTGTATAATAGACGCGCGAAACCCGCATTCGCCTAGTAGTATTTTTTTAAACTAAATAGTCATTCCTCGATACTCCTCCTACCGTACCTCTCCCTCTCCTCCGTCTCCATGGTGATCTCCCTCCTCTTCCTGTCCTCCTCCCACTGCCTCTTCCATCTCGTCGGTCTCGAAGTCATTCGTCACAATCTCCACTCCAAAGTCCTGCAATTGATGGTTATTCAGGAATGCGTCATTGTTTTTTTAAATAATTTAATTGCTTTCAAGTTTCTTACAGCAATGGATTAATGTTTAATGGTTTAATGCATCGGTACTCCCGAACTATTGCATCAGAGTTAAGTTTGTTCCAATTGTAGTCCATGTGAAACACGAGTCAAACTTCTTTTACAAAACACTCTATCATCTTCCCTAATAGCCAAGTCGCCCAAATATCTCATGAAAACTATCCGAAACATATTTTTTCCTTCAATAGAATATAATTATAGTACCATACTATCAGTCGCACTGACCCTTCTGATATTGTCCAACACCTTCCTCTCGTTCCTCTCAACGACCATCCTCCACAGGTAATCCAGAGTGTCGTCCTCACCGTCGACGCCCGTCTGCCAAATTTATTCATTAATAATTACAATCATTAATACTTATTTTTAAAAATATATATATATTTATTGATTACAAATAATATTGTAGCGAAATGGGAGACGTGTAACGAATTGTCCGCGTTCCCCAAGGGTCATACCAGTCGAGAGAAACCCGCAAGCGCCAAGTAGGCCACAGATACAATGTTAGGTCACATGTTGCCCACGTATCAAACTAGTGCATTTTGGGACGCTTACATATGAGAGACTATCTGAGTCGATCGAGATATGGCCGTACAACCAAAAGCTAACCTATGCTGAAAACATGCTCCTAGGGTAAACTTTGTGCGTAGAGACCGAAAATGGACATGAGAAGTTTCGTAGATCAAACCCGGCTGAGATATGTTTCATGACATGTCCAAAACTGAAATTTTCAACTTTGGCTAAACGCAACCAAACCTTTTACATAGTTATATATTATGAAAGCGCTCACTAAAAGAAACATTTTTCATGTTATGGCCAAGTTCGTAACTTATCTGTGAAAAAAGCTATAATTTTTTGAACAAATAATTTTTAAAAAATTATATCACGTCGTTTTCGTCCGCACTTTTAACTGTGTCCATTCGATTGCGCGTGAACAATTACCCCTCTGCGCAAGAAAATAGCAAGATTCATTTTCTGGGCCTTGATCAAATCATTCGATGAACATACTCTGTTGCTCAAAATCGCTGTGATTTTCAACAAAATAATTTATTATGAAAGTATACAAAACTCGCACAGCGAAATATTTTGCAGACTCACTAAACTACATAAACTGAAGAAATTAAAATTAACTCCACTCATTTTGGATGAAATAATTTTTGATCTCAAACCATGAACCCCGGGTCATGGTGAAATTTCAAGAAAATATTTTTCGACAGATTTCCAGTTTTGAGTATTCTACATAATTATTTCTCATATATACAACATATATACCACGTTTTGGTATTAGATGTCAAACGGAAGAGAGAAAAAACGAAAAATATTTTTTCGGTTTTTGACCATGACCCGGGGTTCATGGTTTGAGGTCAAAAATTATTTTATCCAAATTGAGTGGAGTTAATTTTAATTTCTTCAGTTTATGTAGTGTAGTGAGTCTGCGAAATATTTCGCTGTGCGAGTTTTGTATACTTTCATAATAAATTATTTTGTTGAAAATCACAGCGATTTTGAGCAACAGAGTATGTTCATCGAATGATTTGATCAAGGCCCAGAAAATGAATCTTGCAATTTTCTTGCGCGGGGGGTAATTTTTCACGCGCAATCGAATGGACACAGTTAAAAGTGCGGACGAAAACGACGTGATATAATTTTTTTTAAATTATTTGTTCAAAAAATTATAGCTTTTTTCACAGATAAGTTACGAACTTGGCCATAACATGAAAAATGTTTCTTTTAGTGAGCGCTTTCATAATATATAACTATGTAAAAGGTTTGGTTGCGTTTAGCCAAATTTGAAAATTTCAGTTTTGGACATGTCATGAAACATATCTCAGCCGGGTTTGATCTACGAAACTTCTCATGTCCATTTTCGGTCTCTACACACAAAGTTTACCCTAGGAGCATGTTTTCAGCATAGATTAGCTTTTCCTTGTGCGGCCTCTACAGTGAGAATCTCAATCGACTCAGATATTCACTCATATGTGACTCACATTGGTCTGGGGATTTCCTTTTACTGTTATACTGTTGAATTTTACAGCAAGCCCACAAAGTATAACGTTTCCTGCTTATGCTAGTCAAACGAAGACATGTAAATAGATGCCTTCATGTGTCTGTCCTGCACTCTCTCGCTATGTTAATCTGATTTACATGCAAAGTGCAGAAGTGCCTATCTTCGCTAGCGAAGACCTATTTGACGTATATGTCTCGTAGTGCATCCATTGCGGGACGCGTGTATAAATAGTCAGATATGAACGCTCCACAAACAATATCGTATGTGCGACACTTTTACTCTACAGATAGAAGTCTAACCATCTGAGCTGTTTACCTTTCTGAGCTGTTTATATTTCGCCTATGTCTCACATTGCCAACGTTAATTTAAATATACTGATTGTACTTGTCATCGCTTCTCGATCAGGCTGACAACACATTTGCTCTCTAAACGATCACGCGAAACTCCCATTCACCAAGTAGTACAAAAATGCCGGGATGCTAATAACATTTTGTTGGAAAGTAAAAGCCCAGATGATCAAAGCCATATAATATGTCGACTCTTGTTCTACTCCTGGGGCACGTAGTCACCTAGTTTCAGTCCAACCTATGAATTCGATCGACATCGCCTAAATACCATACCCCTACCGTACCTGAGTCTGGATGAACTCCATAATGCGCTCTCTCCTTCTCGCCTCGACGACGCGTGGCGGTCCCGCCGCGCCGCGTCCCATCATTCCTGCACATTATCGATTTTTTTCCACTGTTTCTACAATAACCCACACTCATCTCCAATCAATAAATGTAATTCAAGCATTGTACTTCTACAACGCACACTCTGCCTTTACCCTATCTCCTTCCAATCCCTATATCAATCAATATCCCCACAGCTACCGTACCTCCTCTTCCCCTCCGTCCTCCGATGCCTCCTCCCGATCCGCCGGGTGCGGGCGTGCTTGCAATCTCCTCCGAGTGGCCGACCTCAATGGACGCGTCCGCCACCACGTCGATGTACGGCTCGCCCGATTCCTGCGCGCGCGATTATTGTTTAACGTAATACTTGTACACTCAAACACGACAGAAATATCTACTCACTTTAATTTATCTTCTTTTATATCTACTCACTTTAATTTATCTTCTTTTATATTTCATCTAAGTCATTTGTTTTCAGCAACCGCTTTCAACACATCTTAGCAAGAAGAAAGCGCTTTCGATAATCATACCAAGGTCACGAAAAGTCATACGGATTTGCAAATTTTAAATCTCTCTTATCAGACTCATGTTCATCGTCCTGAGAAAAGAGTGCTTTCGTAAAATTATACCAATGTCACGAACGCGCATACACATAGGCATAGGTCGAAAGGTATGTTAAAAAAATGACGAAGCCAACCCGAATTTTGAGAATTTATGGTGAAAATAATGCAAATCCAACCCGCATTTTCGGTTTTCCATGCTCGTTTTTGCCAATTCCAACCCGGATTTTTTTTGCCGCAACGCACCCTTTCGACCTATGCACATAGGTATGTGAAGCGCATTGATCAATATGTTGAAACTCTAGTACGCGCTAATAGACTGCTGCGAGAATCTACAGTATCTGAGCTACCGTATCATCCTCCTACGACTACCGTATGCACTCACATCGTACGTGTATCCATCGTACTCCTCTCCCTTCCTTCGGTTGCGCAGCAGAGAATCGGCAGCTGACGAGAAACGAGGCGTCGGCTGAAATTAGGGAATAGTTTAGCTTTGATCTGTAATCTTTAGCATTTGTTTATTTCAATTTTGTTTCGAAATTACAAGTCTTCGAACATCTCAAGTATAATATTTTTTCAGAGTAGAACCCGGGGAATTCATGCAACAACGAACAAACAAAACCCATTTTATTTCAGGTAAGTCATCAAAAATAAAATATCAGTCCTCGATTCTCTATCAATGCTTTCCTACCGTACCTACCTTGTGTACGCCGGGTCCGGGAAGGATGGCGCCCTCGACGGGGTTGGGCGGCAGCGGGCCCTGCGGTCTCGTCGGGTCGCGCGGACGCGGGTGCGACTGTAGAGAAAATGACTACTTTTCGAGAAGTGGGAAACGTCGCCGCACCACGCGCACCCAGCACACCACAACTTACGAAGAATCTGGGGACGTTGCTCTTCGGCTCCTCCATCTGGTCGTCGTACTGCGCCCACTCCGGATGCTGCGCAGACAGAGATCGTCGTTAGACAAAAGGAAAAAGGGGCAGGGGTACGGTAGATGTACATTTTTGCGAATCGAGGACTGACTATAATTCCTAGTGGCGATGATGACATACCTCAAATTCGTCCTTGTACGCGCCCTTGTACATCATGCGTCTGTGCGAGGGCGGACGCATCGACTTGGAGATGTTGTAAATCTGCAACAACAATAATTTGAATTTAGGAATTACCGCCAAAATAATTTTTTTTAAAAGCCCAAAGTTACCGTACCGCTCTCGAAGTGACGCTAGGCGATCGATCGTTGAGCGCGCTTGCTACCTCTCCCGCTGCAAGTGCATGTTTTACATACTTCATCAAACGATCATTCGAAATAATTGTAAGTGAGTTATTTCGATCAGGGGGATTACTTTAGTGGGATGCTTATCAGGATAAGATACTGTAGTGGGATGCTTATCAGGATAAGATACTGTAGTGGAATGCTTTTCGGGGAGGGGTTACGGTAGTGGGGGACGGGTACCCGTACCTGGTCTCTTCTCTATAAGCAGTCGCTTCGCCTCGTCGCGCAGCGAGGGCGGCATACGGTAGAACGGCTGCATTACGGTAGTCGCGTTGCCGTGCGGGACCTGGCAAATTGATAAATGAATAACAATTACACTTTTTGGATACCCAAGTATTGCATATTACTTTTTTGCACAACTATTTAAAATCTATTATGAAATGTGATCACATAATGATGCAAAACAAACGAGTCCTATTTAGCTTGTAACCCTTGTTCGCAGCAACAACGTGGATACCCGTTTCCGTAACGCCTCAATCAACCAAAAGTAGAGTTTGTTTGTTCACAAATTATTTATAACACAGTATAAAATCAAACATAATAACCATTTATCGATCACTCCCGTCCTACCATACTCCCCCCAATTCTACAGTACCTGCTGCGGGATCACGCCCTCCTCCGTGTAGCTGTACACGATCATGATGTTGCCGATGATCTCATTGTTAGAGTTGCACGCGTAGATGATCTGAGAAACGATTAATAGATAAGATAGGGGGAGATTACGGAAAGCAGGGAAGCGAATAAATATATTGATGGTGGGGGAAGTAGGATCCAAAGAACCATCGAATTTGGCGGACAAGTCGCACCTTAGTAAACTGGTCGAAACCTCAAACCCACTGCTTTCTGTTTCTTTTTATCAAAGAATTTTTTTCTTGCTAGTTGGCGTACTCACACTTGTTTGAAGAAATATATAAATAAATAAGAAGCATTTTCCTTATTTTCATATGCCAAAGAACAAAAAGAGAAAAATCACATCTTCATAGCTTAATTGAAGCCTCAAAACAGCAGGTTTCAAAAATCCTACACGGTCCTTCCTCCTCACAATGAATTTTAAAAGGTGCTGGGCTATATAGTGTGACGACAAATACTACCGTAGGCACATCAATAAACACTACCTTAACCCCTAATAATAAATGCTACCGTACCCTCTTCTTGAGTCGCGGACATCGCGGTAGGACGGCGTAGTAGACGACGAGAAAGTAGGCAGTCTGCTCCCATCGAGTGCCGCCTACGTATCTGAGAGAGACAATGGGTAACTGTGTATCGATTGCACATGAATTGTTCCCTTACAACGCGTGGTTAATAATTTAGTGAATCACATTTCATCAAACTGTATTTTAGTTTCGGGAGGGGAACAACCCCTTCAGTTGCGTGTTTTAGGCAACCTTCAAAACAGAAATGCGAGACTATAGCAATGTCATAGTTCCAAATCATTCCAACTATGAATAAAATAATGTCCAACCTGAGCACTCCATCTCTCGACTTCTCCACAGGCAGCTTCCTCGACTTCGGACGCGTCGCTTGAGGGAGACGGGCTGAAATAAACATTGTACCGTATGCCACAGTATCCATTCATACCGTATCCCGCCTTATCAATTTCTACCGTATAACAAAACATCCATTTTACCGTATTCGACCATAACCATTTCAACCATATAAAGCGATATCAAATAATCAATAATTTATCACGCTAATCATAGTCTCACCTATAGTATTACCCAAGTACTACTCCCTCAATCGATACCGTACCCCCCTGACTACCGCATCCACTCACAGTCGCTCCAGGGTGCCATGCCGTCACAGGTGAGATTGCGCGGGTCCATGTCGGCGCCGGACACAAAGTAGACAAAGTCGCCCTTGTCACCAATCAGAGGAGGGAAGAGGGGCACGGTGTGGTTGAGCAGACCGTTGCGCTCCCTGCAAGAGGATTGCGTCATCAATAGGAAATGATTATATGAGAGTATGAGAGCGCGTTAGCAATATATGGAAAACTACAATCAAATGAATGCAATAGGGACGCTAGAGAGGATAATAAGTTGAATATACTCAAAAGCCCTTAACCCACAATATCGGGGTTTCAATGTGCGCATCTAAATGGAAAGTAGGTAATGATTGTAATAGATTGATGTTAGCAATTTTCAAAACAATTACGGAGCAACAACATGCAATAGAGACGAGACGCTAAAGATGGAAATAAAATGAACACTCAAAAGCCCTACATCTCTTTAAAGGGACAGTAAACGCACAAATTCTTGTTCATTTGGTCCAATTTCCACGAGCGACGTAGGGATAGAGATAATGTGCACCCTATCGGATATCAGCCCAAGTGTAGCAGCGGTAAAACGTTAGCATAGCAATCGTGAGGTCGCGGGTTCGATACCCACCCTACGTTTTGTTTCTTCCAACGGGCCGAAAGTCGTGGCGAGACTTGTTGTTTAACGATTTAAGTATCGGCGTTTTTCC